>PVJD01004697.1:0-130846 GCA_004026545.1 Mormoops blainvillei
AGGGGAGGGGAGGGGAGAGGAGAATCATCTTGTCTCCCATACGTGCCCCAACCAGGGATTGAACTGGGAACCTAGGTATGGGCCCCCACCAGGAATTGAGCCCATGACCTTTCGGTTTATGGGCTGACACTCCAACCAACTGAGCCACATCAGCCACGAGCAGGGTATTTTTTAATTCTATTCAATTATTTCCCAAGATATTTCTCATTAATGGAAACCTACATTTTATTTTTGGCAGTCATACAAATATTATAGGTTTGTTGGGCAGAAACTGTAACTAATTCTATTTTAAGTAGCAGCTACTACAAATGTTGTAGGTACTTGATTCAATACTAAATAATATGAATAATGACCACACCCTTAGAAAATTAGTTTACTATCTTATATGTATCACTGTTAGGAATTTTTCTTCCTTTCCAGGAGACAAAATTTTCCTTGATTTAGCTTGATCCCTTTCAGGCTGGTTTGCTAAAGCCTCGGACTTCACTGCCCAATCTGTGTGTTCTTATAAACTGTTCTGCCTTAAGCTACATACATAGATTTTTTTTCCATCTAGGATCAAAAAGGGTCGTAGCGTTGATTTGTGATTTGAGATTCCTGACACAAATCCTATGTTCTTCCACAAAACTTAAACTACAGCCTTTCTTCAGCATAGAAAACTAATTTTTTATTCCTTTTTTTTCTATTCTTTCCTTTTTAATCTCTCAAATACCCAGGGAATTAAAAGCTGAACTCATATTTAAATGAGTTTCTCCCATCTTAATCTCACCATTTTATGTCATATCATAGTGTTTTCCATCTGAAAGCAACTCTCCTGTTTGTCACAAAATCAACTTCCAAATTGAAGTACTAAGCGCCAAGTATTTAGCAAGTGATTTGGTTCTTGTAATATCTCCAGTCTAATTTACATCAGTCACTTTCTTTTGCATGTAACTGCTCCCATTCTCTCTGAAAAGCAGAGGGCTAGACTTTTTTAAGTTAAATGTTTGATATAAAACAGATATTCTTCTTAATTTGCTTTGCAAATTGAGCTCTCTGTGATTTAATGTGTAATGCATTCTAGGAGATTTTAAAAATCTATAGATAACTTGCTGTGCTATTCACACAAAGATGATTCTACAATGTATTTCTTTAATAGAAGGGATGTTTGTGAAGATTCCTGAAAAAAGGTTTGAAAATGTAACCCTTTGGGGATAAAGAACATATATAATAATAATTATTATTGCTTATCTGTTGAGAAATCATATGATTTTTCTCCATGATTCTTGTCAAAAAAGTAACCTTAAAAAATGCCCTCAAGTATAGTAAAGATACAACATAACTTATTCTACAAAGAAAAAAAAGTGAATGGGTGAGCATATTTTTTGTTTCTCATTATCTTTGGCCATGTAGAAATGACAAAATGAGAGGAGAACACGACCACTGAGCTGGTGGTTGAAATCTAATCCTGACTTTGCCACAAATGAGGGAGACGTGTGTCCTTGAGAAATTCAAGAGCTTTTTGGGACCTCGGTTATTCATCTGAAATAGCAGGCTATTAAATGTGATGATGACAAAGACCGTTTCTGTATTTGCCATGTATCATGTGCACCCATGTTTTGGGGCACATGATACATGGGAGTATTGTACCCATTATTATTCCATGGTGTGTGATCATTATACCCATGTATAAAGAGCACCCTTATTTTTCCCCCAAAAGTTTGGGGAAAAAAGGGTTACATGGCAAAATACATAAATTAGAGACTCTCATTTCAAACAAGTCTTTTCAACTTCTTTCCAGGGACAATACTACGTTTCATGCAGCCTGAAAATAATGATGGTATCACTTTTTTTGATGGAGTTGGTACTGGGTAAACTTACATTAAGTGAACTACACTGAATTTTCAGAAACAAAGAACACATATTGTCTAATAGATTTGAAATGTAAAAAAGAAAAAGAGCACCTGTTTGTCTGCTGAGAAATAAAGTGGTAGGAAAAGGAATGCCTTGTTCTCTGAGTTCCTGAGTCATCCCATGGATTATATGCAACATGTAACAAATCCTAACACTGCCATTTCAATCTATAAAGTAGGTCTCCACAATTATTTTTTAATACATTTGGAGGCCTATTTTCAGAACATACAAAGAAAGTGTTTAATAAATCCATTTAAATTGTGAAGGGTAATTTGACGGTTACATTGGGATTTTCACTGGATTAGGAAGAGAGGTTTCTTCACTTGGAACCAGTCCCCTTCTTGTTTTCTCATTGATTTGAAATGATGAATTTATAAAGAGCAAAGATTGTTTGGATGATTGACAGCTCAAATTCTACAGTTAACAGCAATGTTTTTGTTCTGAAGAGTAAGACAAAGACTGTCTGTGTACTAATAAAATTGTGATTCTAGGAAACATTCCTAGCTAAGGTATAGAAAGAGAAAATACATGCAAACCTCCTATCTGGTGGCTCAAAAGTAGACTTGGAGTCAGGGATGGCTCCGAAGAAAATTTGCTTAGCTGTATTTTTGACTGAGATGGTTCAATTTCGTAAATAATATTTAAGAATCTGATTATGGGGGACAATAAGGAGGTGTCGGGTGTCATGGAAAGCAGAGTTGCACAGACTGGGAGAACAGTCTGCTGAGTCAAAACACCTGTGTTCAAAACCAGCTCAGCTGCTACCCTGTGAGATCCTGTGCTGACCCTTAAAAGCATGCTTTATCTCATGAGATAAGCTATGTAAAGTCCATCAGTGGAGTGGGGCATTTTCCTTTTGCCAAACTAACTTTATAAAGAAGTTAAGAGGGACTTAAAATTCACAGAGTACCTTCAGTTAACATTTGCTGGGAAAAAAGTTATGGGAGTGTTCATATCTGATGCTGAAAAAAAAAGCCTTGCTGTGTAACATGTGACAGGTACATAAACAGAAGCAGCATTTTAAGCAAATTTCATGGACCTTACATGCAACAACACTGGATCACACTGGCCTTGGGCTCAGTATGTCAATCGAAATGTAGGGCTGACTTCACTTAAGCAGGTGGTTCTCAAACCCCAGTGTAGTCAGAATCATCTGAAGGGCCTGCCGAAACAAGACTGCTGGGTGCCACTTGCAGAGCTCCTGGGCCCGGAGGGCTGCAGCAGGGCCAGGGGACAAGCATTTCTAACAAGCTCCCAAGTAATGCTGCTGCTGCTGGAACAAGCAGCACATTTTGAGGATCAGTGGTTTACACAATGCACTGAAATCTCCCAGCATTTATTAGTGTAATAACATCCCTGTAGGAAGGTGTCAAAGGAAAGTGCAGAGAGAGCGCATGGCTTGGAATGGTTGGCTTACTTCATCCTCTCCCAATACCAGTGCTAGAGGCTGAGAGGGGGAGAGATGGCGTGGTTAAGTGTGCCAAGCTGTTCTTTCCTTCCTTCTACGCTAATGCATGCATCTCTTCGACCATTCATTTAAATATTATGTGTGCAGGGCATGTTCAGTCATGTGCAAGTGCAAGCATACCAGCGTGTGTGAGTAACAGGCACGGTGCTGGATTCTGGCTTAGAGCACAGAAGAGAAACCAGGGCCATGGCACTGGGGAGACGACCGCCTAGCTTCACCTCAAGGCTTACCAGGCAGATTCTGAATGGTGATGTAAGACTCAGCTGTGAAGCAACTGTTAGTATAAAGGGGAATGACATGTGAGACCTCCATGCAGAAAAGTGTATTTGTATAAACTCAGTGTGGGAAAGGGGCATTCCAGAACCTTGAGGGTTGATTCATTGTCTCCTCAGAGCACTAATGAGATCAAACGTTTACACAAGGCTCACTAGGTGGCAGACACTGATCTACACATGAGTCAGCTTAGCCTCGTAACAAGCCTATAAGCTGTATGTCATCAGAGCCCCCACTCAAGCAGGAAGAAACTGAGGCACAGGGTTTTCTTCTTTACAGTTAAGATCATTTTTTAAAAGATTTTTATTTATTTTATTTTTAGGCAGAGGGGAAGGGAAGGAGAAAGAGAAGGAGAGAAACATCAATATGTGGTTGTCTCTCACGTGCCCCCTACCGGGGGCCTGGACCTCAACCCAGACATGTGTCCTGATGGGGGATGCAACCGGTGACCCTTTGGTTCCCAGGCTGGCACTCAATCCACTGAGCTACGCCAGCCAGGGGCAAGATCATTTTATATGTGGGACAATATATATTGAAAAACATTTGAACATATGAAATATGAATGGATAAATGATGGACCAGCAGGCATTCAATGACGAGAAGATATTTTTCTCACGGATAATGCCTCCTGGTCTTTCCTGCTCCAGCCGGAACTGCGGGCGAGCCCTGCTGGGGGTCCTCCGGGCCAATTTAAAACGAGGCAAAAGTCCTCCTGAAAATGATCTGTTGATTTTCACGGGATTTTCCAAGTCCTCTTTGCAATTGTGTCTACTTCTGTGTTATTTCTCCTAGCAACTAACTCCATTTCCTTTCCCAGCAGGATGGCCTCTAAAGTGTCACAGAGCTTACATAAAGCGCATTTTTAAAATGTAGGATAACAGTTATTGAGAGCCTCCTAACACATCCGGTGCTGGCCCAGCCACCTCGGTGACAACACCTCAGACACTCCCCCAAGGCATTTCAAGCATCTGTGCCAATTACTCATGTTTTTTTTTTTTTTCATTCTGTTAGCAAGTGAGAGGCTGTTAAATGGAGAATAAAGGCCCATGCCCATCCAATGTCATTACCAAGCCTGATGAACATCTGATTATTTTCATGATTTAAATGTTCATCTACTCAGCATGAGAAGGAAAAAGAATTTGAAACCAATTCTCCTCTTTCTCCCACAGATCCATTTTTGTTCTTGTGACCAGCCTAGGATGCTTTTCACAGATTGGGCCAAGGAATCTAAGCCCCAGTTGATGGTATTGATAGATTTGAGGGTGTTGATTAAGGGACACGATATGGCAAAATACCCTCCTGCGTGCAACCTAGTGTTTGCAGAATCATAAGCTTGCAGAACACGTGCTTCAATCAGCTGGCTGTGTAAGAATTCAATCAGCGTTAATCTAACACAATGCAGCACCTGCTCCCCGACTGATTTCTAGTGTTTTTCAATCAAAAGCAGCAGAAGAAAAGCATCATTTATTGCAAGCAATGTTAGCAGACCTGAAAATTCAAGAACCTGAAGCTCAATAGGAAGAGCGGGTTTGCCTTTTGCTCCTCTTTCTCTTGTGGAGATGCTACAGAAAGAGCAGTTCGTTGCTTGCAAAGGCAGTAGAAGGCTGGGCATGTCCAGCGCGACATGGGCTCCCTATAAAATGAGTGCAGTAATTAGGAGCTGGTGATCAACACTCATTGCTATTCAGTTCTTGCATTTATAGGATCAGCCACATTTTGGGGTTTTGACTGGGTTTTCCTCTAGGCTACAGCATAGAGCACAGAGGACAGATAGACTAGTAAGCTGTATTAAAAAGAGCCTGACCATGTTAACCCCTACTCAGGCTGAGACCCAGAGCCAGATGGCCTCTTTGCTGGAAAATGAGTTAACCCTTCACCCAAGGGAGGTGCTTTCAACTGTATGGAAAAGAAGCCGCAGAAACATAATCCCTCCTACATTTTAAGCTTCCTGCAGGCAGGCACAAGCAGGTCTTATTCACAGCCTCATTCCAGATGGTTAGAAGGGCTGCTGGCTCGTAATAGGTACTCCATAAATTTTCTGAATGAATAATTAAACAAAGCAGGCACCAGCAATATTTATGTGCAAAGACGCCTTCTATCATTCAAGTTCGTACAAAAAGTTTTTAAAATGCATTAACTTTTGCATTGAAATTGACCTTGGATCAACCTTTTGCATCTACTGTAAAGACCCCACCAAATGGAAATAACTTACTTTTCCTCAAGCAGACACTTATTAACAATGGAATCCGTGCTTTGTAATTCAAACCCACAACTTGATAGTGCGATTCACAATATTCGACTTGAGATGGAAAACCTGTGGTTCTTACAAGTAACAGAGAATTTGGTGTCACTGAAGGATATGTCCTTAGGCCCCGGATCTTTGCTCAGAGGGATTATTTTGCAGCAGGTTGAATTCTCAACTAATTATCTTCAAAACAGCTGGACTACTGGATAAACTTTATCTTAATACACAGTACAAGAGCAAATAAGAATAATTACACTTTGATTTCAGCTGGGCTGACAAGGGCAGTGGGTGGGGAGAGTGTGTTAAAAATAGAAGCCAAAGGGAGAAAGCATAAGAATAAAATCCCTCATCAGGACCAAAAAAGTGTAACTTACTCTTAATATTCTGCAAGTAATTTTGATAAATTCATATTTTAGTCTAATTATTTATCTTGCTTTGGGGAACCCCAAATTGGTTCCACTGAATCCCTAAATAATTTAAAACAAATTATAAAAAAAGAATAACCTGCTGATTTCACCAGGAACATGAAGTTAACAGAATTAGCACCTAAACTTCTGGTGGGCAAAGGTAATAACATCCTCCAAACAAAGAATATATGCAAATTTTTTTCACCTAAAAGATGGTGAAACCATACTTCATGGGAAAGTGTTATAAAGCATTCTTGCCAAGTGAGAAATCTGCAAATTACCTGGGTGAGCAATCAGTTCCAGATTATAATTGCCAATCTGAGAAAATTTCACCAACAATTAAGCAAAATCAAGTAACCCATTTGAGGAAGTGTAGTGGTGACAGGCCACCACCTTCTCCTTCTTGCTATAGTAAACCTTGCTAAGGTTTACTATAATTTGTTTTTATTTTCCTTTAGAAATTGAAATTGTGTTTTCTTTTATTGGGCTAGAAATAATTAAGGACCTGCAGGGAGGGAGACGGACACATTTGAAGAGTAGTGTCTGAGTGATTTGGCTTCAGTATGAAAGAGCCATCACCTGAGTCTGGCTGGAAATCGTTTTGACCCGATAATAGGAATCTTAAACTCAAACAACAAAGTCCACATGATTCATTATTATAGCTTAGCATACAAAGTTAGTTTCATAAATTAGCATACAAACTAAACTCACTGTAGGAAGGTTGCCAGAGTTTGTTCCTAGGTTTGATTTTGTTCCCAGAACCTCGCACAGCTCTGCCGCATGTCGTGATGGGTCTTGGCGAGGTCATTTAAACTCCTTGGAGTTCAACTTCCCTCTCAAATAGAATAAGCTTCCTTCCACGTCTTAAAATCAATATATTTTTCTATAAATATTTAATAAGTGCCTGCTATGTACCAGATACTGTGTTAAGAAGATATAAAAACAAACAAAAATTATATGCTAGATACTACTAATACTTTCCTAATATCTCTCTCCTTTTCTTCCTAAGAGAATCTACATGGTGCTCAAGGTGAGAATGTGCCTAGCTAAAATACGTGCCTTCCTAGACTTTATTGCATTCAGAGATGATAATAAGACTCAATCCTGTCCAAGGAGAAGTGGACACAGGTTGGCCAAAGAATATTGGCATTTTTACTAAGTTTACTAAGTTTACTAAATTTATGTATAAAATTTTATATAAATTTCACTTTCCAGATGTGAATGCTGCTATTCTCCCCCTTCTTTATTATGTTTGTTCTGGCCTAGGCTGAAAATAAAGGTTGGATTTGGGGCAGGAACCCTGAGACCAGGAAATGATAAGAATTCAAACGAAAACCATAGACTACGGGTGGCATAAAGAAAATAAAAACAATGTCTGGAACATTAGCGACATATAACAGACTCCTCCTAGATTTAGAAAGCATACCTTCAGCATTTTTTATTGAAAAGAAGTATCTCCTATTTGTTTAAGCCACATTATACAGGTTCTCTTACTCGCCGCCAATGCGACCACAAGAGAAGCAATCTGCCTATGCCCCGGCGTGCTGAGCAGGTCACAGAGACCTACACAAATCAACTAAAATAAAATGTGATAAAGGTTAGGAAAGACAGAGAAAAAGAAAGGTTGAGAGAGATCAAAGGAGAAAGAGAGAGAAAAAGAATAGATTGCTCTTTGGAAGCACAGCAGCTTAGAACTTTGCCTGTCCTTCCTGGGCGTGGTAGTCAAGGAAATCTTCCTGAAATATAATACGCTGTGTGATGTATAAAGTATGAATCCTCTGGTGAAGAAGAGAGGAGCACAGATAGGGTATGTTCTAGGCAAAACAAGTGTGGAGGTAAGAGTAGCATTATGCAATCATGCACTTCAGAGTGGCCATGGGTGATGAGGCTGGGAAAGGAGGCGGCAAGTGGGTTTGAACTGATTTGAGCTGGTGTAACAGACTCAGAAACAGGGGCTACATTTTGAAGGACATAGTGAAATACCAAAGGATTTTCATGAGAGGCCGAGTAAGTTCATTACTGGAATCTAGACTTAATTGATACATGGGAAATGGCACTTGGCAGATCTGTGTGCACAGTATATTTAATCAGCGATGCATAGACTGAGGGGAATCTATTTTTTGGACAAGCTAGGAGGACCTGACCTGGGTAGGAGCATCTGGATGGAGGTGACCTCACTGAACACATGCATGGGTTATTTCTCCTTTTTGAAACCCCATTAAAATGATAGAAAAAAAATGAATGGAGTGGTCACAAAACGTGGAAAAGAATAGGAGAGGGATCATAAGCAGATAAGAAATTTCAATAAATTTGTGAAATTACAGAGAAAAATGAATATAAAAATAAAAGTAACTACACTTGCAGAAAGTGCTCAAGCAGAGGTGGGAGCTGTGGGCAGAGCTCCAGAGTGGCCTGGGACCGAAGGTAGGGAGGGCCGGGGGTGGGGCCGAAACAGGAGGAATTTACTTACCCACAAAGCAATTGTGCTAACATGTTCACCAATCCTTCCCCTTATATCCCTGCACATATGGAATGTAAGCCACCAGTATTAACCCAGGCAACAGGCTCCCCTCTTACAAAAATATAAACAAGCCGCCGAGGGCTTTGCTATGTTCTGTCATTAAGAATGCTGAACACTAATGGTCAGTTTCGTACCTGTATTAACGAATGTGCGAGCTGCTGGTAAATAAACTTAATCCTGTGCAGCACCCAGAACCTTGGATGTCATGGGAGAAGCCTAATGTGAAGAGAGATCCGCGCTTACCAGCGGCAGAGAAAAACCACTAGTTATTGTATATTGCAGTTTCAGTTCAGTTCTTTATCAACACGGATACCCAGTTTAGTATATGTGGCATTCACAAGATGAAAACTCATATAGTAAAAGGTATAGGCCAAAATAAACAAAGAGAATTGGTCTCAGAAGAAAAAGAAACAGGGAATAGAAGAGAAAGTATTTTTAAATGCCTCTAAGTTACATTCTGAGCGATTTAATATTTAGGATGTTGAACTAATAAAATTTAAAAAATGGCACTATGGAAAAGTAATAATCAGAAACAAATAGTAAGCCCATGGGAATCAAAAATATTATTATTACATTAAAATAACATGAGTGTGAGATAAAGTTGATGGAACCTCAGAACATAGAGCAAAGACAAGTGTGTGAGGGAGCCACATCCCCGAAGCACTTAAGAGCAACAATTGTCACCAGGTCACCAGTGCAAACACTGCTCATCACCTAACAGCTGGGACCTAGAACATTCTCTTTATCCTGTGTGCCTCATTTTTCTTATCTTTGAATTGGAATGTTACCAACTACCTCTTAAGATTATTGTAAAAATGAATAAGTTAATTTAAGTGGTTTGGTTAGAACAGTTCCTGTTATATAGTAAATACTACAGGACTTACACACAGATATAGACATGGTCAACTGAAGAAGCCCAACACTGACCCCTCGAAGTTGCAGAATTAGGGAGAAGGCAGAGAAGAGTATTGAAGAACTAATAAAAGAAAATTGTCCACAAAAAATGAATTGCCTGACTACCAAACTGGATGAATGAAAAGGGCACACACAGAGATACGTCGTGTATGTGAAAGGTCAAAACACCAAGAATGAAGCAGCATCTTGAAGGCTTTTAAAGAAAAATAAATAATATATTTGCCTATTTGTATGTATAGGTCCTCTATAAGGGTCAACCATCAGGGCTGAACAGAATTTTTCTTATGCTGAATCCTGGATGAAAAAAGCTAAATGTGGAAAAACAATTTTTAATCTAACTTTCTATATGCAGTGAAGGGGGAAAATCAGATGTATATTCAAGGACTCAGGAAATTTATCTCCCACATATATTTACTGGGGAAGTTATCTGAGTGTGCACTGAAGGCAAATTAGTGTTAAAACAAAGAAAGTCTCCTTTTAAGTAAATAAGAATAAAATCAACAACAACAAAAAAGAGGATGATGTTGGATCAAAGAAATGGTGGTATTAAACTAGGAACTAATTAAAATAAGCCCTAAATTAATAGCAGTATGACTGGCCCTTCCAATAATCATCCAAGTAAGAACCAGAAGCCAGTGGGATCCCAAAAATTGCCTTTAAGATGAATAAATGGGTAAAGGAGGGATACATGGTGATGAAGAGAGACTTGACTTTAAATGATAAACACACAATACAATATACAGATGATGTAGTATAGAATTGTACATTTGAGACATATATAATTTTATTAACTGGAAGTCATCCCAATAAAGTCAATAAAAAAAGAATAAGTGGACTCCAAAATTTTAACAAAATATTTAAGAAAGTCATTTAGAAACTCTAAACAATCATACAAAAATAGCAGGGTCCAAATATTAAATAAACTGAAATTTGGAATAAATTTAAAAATCGATGAAGACGATCCATTTGACCTGAATGATAAGGAATTTCTATTCCAGTGCCTAGAGACAGCCCCACTGAAGCCATTGAGAAGGCAAGTCATCCTCAGGAAACACCAGTTAACAAGCTATAAGTAAGGGCTCTATTGGCTCTAAATCTTTAGAATCAACTTAGAGTCAAAACACAAAAAGGGAAACATGCTTACAGGACAGAAGGCAGGTGTTAGTGAAGCTGATGTTCATGGGCAGAGGTTGAGAGATGGAAGGTGCGGAGGTGCTCAGAGCTCCATCTCACACGTGGTGAGTGAACAGGAGTTATTTCACCACGAGCATGTATTGCTTAATAGAAACAACAACAACAAAAAAATCATTGACCACAGTGTACATATCTTGCTAGACTCAATCACTTGTCTCCGCCCAAAGTCGTTCTGTCATCCGGAACAGACACGGGTGAAAAACCAGTAGAGGAAAAGAGCAAGAGTTCTAGGAGTCTCAGTTCACTCAAGCTGTGCCAAGCACAGGTGCCTTTACCCTCTTTTGAGAGAGATTTTTTGATGCTACTGCCTTGCTTTCTCCCCAGATGTTGAATATGATACCTTCTGAAGAAAGAGAGAGAGAGAGAGAGAGAGAGAGAGAGGTGCTGAGTTGAGGATGACAGCAGAAGTCAACTTGCTGATTATACGGTAAAAGATGTAAATCTACTTAGGGGTGTTTATATAACATAATAAAATCCCACCACGCAAGCCCCTTGTACCATGTCCTGGAGCCACCACAGCAATCACACATCGCTTTGGCTGCCCCTCCCTCTCAGGGGCCTCTGCAGGAAGGGCACAGGCTCAGGGGCCTGACCACGGTAAGCTGGCACTATGTCCATGCAGCTGAACGAGTTCATCTAATACGGGGTATATTTGTTTGAGTTGTACATGAATATACCAAATTACATGAGCAGACCATAGTCCTGCTTCTGATTTATTCCTTCTTTGTTCTTCAAGATTTTGTACATCTAAGCAATTAACCTCTCAAAGAGCCGGAGAACACATAATTATCCTCATTTGTCTAAACGTCGCCAAGATGGCCGCCTTTCAATTAACCTTCTGGGGATGGAAGAGAGTTGGAGTGATATAGTGATCATTTTTAACTTTACTGTATACTTTTTTAAATGTAATTTAATTGAAATAGCCAGATGATAAAATAGTCAGATACTGTTTCCACAGGTAGAAGGATCAAGCGGATTTTGAGGGAGAGATGACTGGAGAGCTGACAGAGCTAATGGGACAGGTGACACATTGCCTGAGAGGACTTAGGCATAGCAACATATGGAGCTGTATCAGTGAGCTCCAGAGCCAAGGCCCATTGGAATCCCAGAACCAGACGGCAGCAAACATATACACTCTGGCCTTTCATTAGCTCCAGTAGACTGCAGGAGACCAAGGAATAAATGGCCTTATTGCTTGAGGAAGAGGAAGAGGGGTTAGGGAGGGGGAAGAAACTGACTGTTACTGAATACCTAGAATATGCTAGCATTCTGCTAGGCACTTCAGGTACAGGGGCTCATTCAACACATTTGTACATGAATATTCCAGATAATATGTCCCTAGCCACCACAAACTGATGTGAACAAAAACAGGGCACACCAATGAGGACTTCTTATGTAGCTATTCTTATTACATTATCACATTAGCCAGTCATATGGCTAAGAAATGGTTGAAAGGGAGATTGTTTCAACCAATCTGCAGAAATACTTAACAAAGTGAGATCAAGTGCCTGAATAAAGCCATCTGTAGCATGCCTTATAGGTCTTTTCCTTACAAATGCTCTGCATAAGTATATTTTTCTATTCTGATCTGTACCAACATATCATGTACTAAATTATTCAGATTGTATTCATTTCTGGGTAGCACTTTTAAAGAGAAATATTAATAAGCACTTAAGTTTCTTGAAATCATGTTGGAGAGGGATTAGGAAAAAAACCTAGAGATGTTGAGCCTGAACTTCGACTTGGGGCAGGTATAATGAGTCTCTTCACTTGGAGGATCCGCCATGCAAAAGAGCCAGAAGACTTGTTAAGAGGAAATAGGCAAACTCAATAGGTAGAATTTCCAGAATGATAGAAATCGAAAATTTTATATTTAGCCAAAATTTAACTATTGAAATAAGCTGTGAACAAATGTGCCTCCTATTTCAAGGCATTATTATTTATAGTGTGCTACTGTCACAGTGAATATTAAAATAGGTGTTAAATGAGCATTTGTGTGAGAAATGCTCAAAAACTGATTTCTCCGCTGACTGGGTGACTGAAGAACTTTTCCAGCTCCTTCTGACTCTTCCATTGTATGACTTTCAGTCCTCCCAATCACAAGGCTAACAATTTCACTTAGGGAAATTAGCATGCTTGTTTTTCCCAAACACACCATCTTCCTTTTCTTTTCAGTCCCCAAACCCCTCAAATACAGTGGGAGTACACTGTTTGCATGGGAGTATCATGTAAAATAGGAAAAATAACTTTAAAAAGTCAATAGTAGTTCCATATGTGCTGATTTTCCTATTTAGAATATAATTTGGCATGCTAAAATAGTCATTGTTATTTTCTTATAATGAGCTGTGTGATCAAAGGACATTAACTGTTAACTAAAGACCTGAAAATCAGACACAGTTGGTAACAGAGCTAAAAATCGCTCCTCTTCCTCCTTGCTATTATTGGGGTACAAGCGATTTCCCCAGCCTCCATTAATAGAAAGATCAGAAGGGATGGATATACTTTTTGCTCCTCAGGAGACATGAAAGCTCCATTCATTGAAAGATGGAATGAAACTAGGAAATTTTCTCAGTGAGTTAAAATAAAGTAGCTCCCAATAGCTCTAAAAATTAGGTATAATAGCAATACCTTTTCTTTATACATACAGTATGGTCACCAATATCACAAGATTATTTTAAAAAGTGAAGAAGACAACACTTTAACACGCCGATACCTTTTTCTCAATGCTCACTTCACATTGGGCGTATTTAAGTGGAATAGCCATTTTCCCCTTGACTCAAGTTTCTTATTTTTTAGCCAAAGGGGTCATATAGTTTTACTTTCCTTCAAATAAAAGTAGATATGTGTTTAAGAGACATGAAGAGAACCTCACCAGTTACCACTTCCCTTCTCTGGAATTTCCTGACAAGCTGCGCTTTAACCTCCAGCAGTGATGTTCATCCGTAATGCGCAGCCGGTAACCCCGGTAAACCTGCATTTGCGGGGCACCTTTCACTTGCGTGATGGAAACAGGTCACATCCCGTGCGATTTGTGATAAAAGGTGAAGCCTTTAAAACATGAACTAAGTTTTTTTTTTCATGTTTTTAAAACTTTATTTTGCAAAAAAATTTGATTTTCACAAGAGTTGCAAAGATAAGATGGAGAGCTCTTATGAACCCCTCACTTACCATCTTACCTAACCTTGGCACAATAACCAAAACTCAGACACTAACGTCGGTACAATGCCATTACCTAAACTGCAGGCTGTATTGGCATTTCCCCAGTTTTTCCACTGGTGTCCAGGAACACGTTTGCCACCCCACACTGTGTTTAGTTATCATGTGTTCTAAGTCTCCTCCAGTCTGTGACAGTATCTTGGTCTTTCCTTGTCTTTTATGACTTTAACTTTGGACCGTAATGGCTTGGTATTTTATAGAATGTCCCTGAATTTGGGTTTGTGTGATGTTTTCCCATGATTGGATTGAGCAAGGATACCAACGAGCTGATATCTCTTCTCATTGCATCATATCGAAGGGACTATAAAACCCACATGAATTACTTGTAACGTCAGCCTTGGTCTACTGCTAAAGTGATATCTGTCAAATGTCTCCACTATAAAGTGACAATTTTTTCCTTTCCACACTCTGCTCATTAGAAGACAGTCACCGAGTCCAGCTTACACTCGCAGGGAGGGCATTAGGCTCTACTTCCCAGAGAGAGGAATAGCAAAGCATTGCGATTTGTTAAAACAGCAACGACAACACCACCACCACACACAATGATTAATGTACACTGGGGGAGGATACATTGAGACTATGCAACTATCCTCCTTTTAAGACTTCTTAAAGTCTTACACATGTACCTGAGCTTTCATCCGTGGATCATGCCTCAAGCAGGCATTCTTTTTAGCACAAATTTATCAACACTTTAATGGGATACATGGACACATTTTTAATTACCATATATTATCTCAATTAAGAAACAAATGCTTAGTGTTTATTAAATATCTGCGAAATAATCAGTAATTTCGTGAATATTCCCTACTTGTAACCTAGGACACAATGAACATGCTGGTATGTTCTCCAACTCTAGTGAACCTTGGTGTCATATATGAAGCTTGTTAAAAAAAGGCCAGGGCCACAAACAATTTTGTAGAACTTGTTCCTTATGTAGAACAGAAATAAATGGACTAGAATTTAAGGTAGACCAAAAGAGTGAGAAACAATTGTCTACAAGGAAGGGTCCAGTTTTGAGTTTGTTTGTTTTTTTAATGAAAAATACTAACCAAAGATGGGTATAAAATAGTATAGTGCTTACAAGATAGGGATCATGGTATTTACTGGGTTACAGATTTCCTGAAGGTAGGAGTTGAGGCGTCATTCAAATAATCAATAAGAAAAATACCTATCCTGTGACCGGTGTGGTGGCACACATTATAAAGGAACCACAAAGGTTAGTAACGTGTTCATCAGCTGAAATGATAAAACAATTAGTTCATTAACTGCTTAATAGTTGTCAAAAGGTCAGTGTTGGAACTGCCTCTAAATGTAACTGAAGGTTCAAGAAAGGAGTCATGAGGAGGGCTAGAGAAATCCTGAGAGGCTTCATGATGGAAGCATAATTAAAGATGGGCTATATATGCTGACGAGGGTGGGGAGGAGGCAAGTTGAGGAGGAGGAAAGACCCTTCATGACAGTTTCAATGTGTGACTCACACCAGTGACAGAGAGGAGGTAGATGAATGAGACCTGCTCAGAAGGACACTGAAGGCCAGATGATAAAATCCGAACTTGATGTGCACATCAAAGGGATAGCCTAGTGACAGGGGTGTTTTAGGAAAACTAATGTTATCTTTTATTGCTTTTATCTCTTAACAAGCCCCCAAACATTTCTCTACAGACAGGGTAACTCAATTAGTATTGATGATGAACGTGTAGCCTCAAAAGAGCCTTGGCAAATGGAGAAAATGAAAGACCCCCAAAGGATGGCATTCAAATAGGACAGACACTTAAAGGTGGATAAAATCGTGCACCACCTGCAGCACGGGTTGAGTCCCGCAGATGACTATTAGGTAGGATTTTAGAACTTGACACAAATTTATAAATCAACTTAAAACAACTTCCCTGATTTTGATTCCCACACTAGTCCCTTGAACTGGATAGTATGCTCATTTTATATTTCAGGAAATTCAGGTTCAGAGAATGTCAGTGACTTACTCTGGAAAACAGAGCCAACAATTGGAAGAACCTGGCCTTTTGGGGTCATACCCAGCGAGAATCATTAAACCATCTAACACCACTGTGCGTGTAAGTGAGTGTGTGTGTGACACGCACAGAATCAGTGGGTATATGTGGACATGTATATACCTTGCATACGGTATATGCAGCTGACCCTTGAGCAATGCGGGGGTTAGGGACACATGTCCTCATGCAGTCAAAAATCCACATATAACTTTTGACTCCACAAACAAATAATAGCCCAATATTGACCAAAAGTCTTATTGATGAAAAAAAACAGTTAACACATATTTTATATGTTATGTATGTTACATATAGCATTCTTACAATAAAGCAAGCTAAAGAAAAAGTTATTAAGAAAAGTTGTATGAAAGGGAAAATACATTTGTAGTATTTACTGAAAATATCCATGTATAATTGGGCCCACCACACAGATCAAACCTGTGTTGTTCATATCAAACCAGTCACAAGCAAAGAGATCATCCCCTCTCTTTCCCAGTCCTTCCATGCCAATATCCTACCCTTAAAATAACAAAACACACACACAATAGGTAATGCTCTACTCAAGGAGTAGCTTAGAGAATGGATATTCTACCAAAACACCAACAACAGTCTGCCTTCAATGCAGAAGACTGCTCTAGCTCTCGCAATTGGCAGAGTGAGAAAATCTGCAAGAAAACTACACTGATTTAATGTATCTTCCTTTTGTATTCCCTCACTCTCAAAGCTCTGGGCCCGTAAGGTGGTGGCAGGGAGCTTCTTGGAGAGGAGGAAGGGTTGGTAGCACAGCTATGTCTCGTAGAAATTACCTCAGAAAATGAGGCGGGATGTTGCTCGCAAATGATTTTGCAGTGGAGAATGGGAAGATGAATGTAATTAGTGAAACGGCAGGCTACTAAGGACTTCCGGCTGGTTTTCTCAAAACTCAACGATGTGCCGCAGGTGCCCTCACCCTTCCCCCACATCCCCCCTCCCCAAGGGGCTTGCCTGTCTCCACGGAGAAAATGAAGGCCACCGCTTAATACAGGTCCCTTTTGGTGGAAGACCTGTCATAGTGAAATCGTCTGTATTTATTTTAATAAAAGGAAGGTTTGTTTTTGATAGTGCCTGACACCGGGCACACTCTTTTCTCTCTTTCGAGCTGTGTAGTCTAATAAATATGTATCATTCTTAACGGAAAGTACCGGGTCAAACTCCCATCCCAAGAACATGGGATTAAGAAGACGCAGCATCGGCTGCTCTTGCCAGCCCTGCTGCCGCATGTCAATAAAACTCTGAGGTTCATCACATTTCATTCGCTGACAAGCGTGGCCTTCCAATTCATCTCTGAGCGGCTGCTTCCTGCCCAGCATGAAATCGGGCCCACCAAAAAGCAATTTCAGCTCCCACTTCTTGCAGGGTTCCCAGTTTTGATGTGAGCTCCGGCACTGGGCAGCCTGGCGGTCAGGGGATGTGAAGGGGAATAACATGCAGGTTCCAAAAATTTAAAATATATATATATTTAAAAAAATATATATATATATAATGAAATTAAATCCTACAAGCCCGAATCAGCTTAAAGCACATCCCTGTTCATTACTGGGGTTGCTGAGACTCATCCCCCTCTAAAAGTGTAGCAGCGAAGCAAGGCCATCTCTGCCTGCCAGGGCCGGGGTCTGCCTGTGCTTTTCACGGGCCAGCCTGTTTTCACTCAAAAAGGCGTGTGTGTATCTTCCTCCCTCCTTTTCTACATTCCTGTTCCCTTTGTTTTCTACCTGAAAGGGTGAAGGAGTTGGGGAGTGCCTTTAAGATTTTGAGAGAGCAGTCATTATTTCATTTTGAAAATGTAATGTCACCCAGAACAAGATGCTTTATCATAAAATTATAATGACACCGTGCGTCGTAATTCATCATGTGCTTTATTTGCCGATTCATTAATGAACTCATCCAAGATTCCGGGATAATGGCCTCTAATTCTACAGGTGCAATACTTTGCGGTAATTACTCTAAATTACAATTACCTTTTCCCATTTCCAGGAAGGACTTGGTAAGAAATCACCTCGTTTATCAATAAGGCAAATATCTCTACACTCGCTTAACCAATATGCAATAAGAAATGCTAAGAACTTGACAAAATGAGCATGTTTTATCATTAGAAATAGATATTGCTTTTCTGAAACCAAAAGTGCTGCATTTTCTTTAAAAAATACTTAAAATTATAAAAATTATGTTACATTATGATAGAAAACTTAAAACACAAAAGGGAAACAATTGCTCCAAATCTCCTATCCTAGCACAAAGCTATGTTCCTTGATATGTTCAAACCTCAGACAGCAGACCGAAGATGGACTCAGCCAGAAATCTGCAGTCGGTCAGAAAACTGGTTTCTATCTCATTTATCATAGCATTCAGGGTCAAGAGTTGAATCTGTAAGTTACCAATATGAACATCAGGCGGGAAAAGGAAGTTGTCCAGCTTCCATTTTGTTTATGTGTCCCACCTGTGGAAGCTGTTGGGCAGCAGCGACAGAAACATTTATGTCTGTTGACCCAGTAATTCCACATCAGGGAAGATCTCTTGAGCAAATAACCCCCTCTCCTTTCTCCCCTGCAAAGGTCTTACGGAAAAAAAAAAAAAGTCATTAAAGTGTTATTTACTGCAATGAAAACAACCTAAGTAAACAGTAATAGGAGACTGGTTAGATTCACTTGGGTTATATCCTCAGAACAGAATATTATATAGACATATAAAAATGTTTACAAAAACTATGAATTATATGTGAACGTTTAAGTTATAGCATAAAAGCATAGATACAGTATAATTTAGGCCCTATAAACATGCAATACGAGACAGAAAGATTATCCAGCAATATCTACCTGGTATGATTAATGATGATTTCTCCTTTTTCTATGTTTTTTTTTTTTCCTGTTTCATCTTGAAGACACTAAGGAATACCTAATGCAGACATTTCTGATTTTTTTTTTTTAAATTCGAGTTAAAAGTACTGCCAAGCTTTCCAGCAGGGTGGACACACCTGCTGGAAATAAGTCTACAGGATACTAATGTGCCAGCCCCACAGCGGTTTTCACCCTAAAGACCTAGGGAGGTGCTTCAATACCCCATCTTCCTCTACATTAGCTTCAAGGACAAGGATAAGAAACCTGCGAAGAGCTAGAGAGCTGTGGACCTGCTCTCCACACAGGGACATAATGAAAGCGTAAAAGTTAAAGTCAAAATATCAATTGATAAATCTTGACTTTGGGCTCTGAAGCTTGACAGGAAACCTATAGCTGGTGATGTTGGTGCTGAAGTGGAACCAGGCCGAGAGCGTTGGCTTATCCAAGACTGTTTTAATGTTTTATTTGAGTAATGGGCCTTGCAAATTAGCACCCCTGCGGCTTGCAATACATATCTTTTCAAGGACACACCGGTTTTCAATTCGACAGGTGATATGGGAAAAACTCCCCAAGGGGAGCTTTGATTTCTGTACTTTTTAGACACAGTTATATTTTACTCCAGCTAGGATGACGCGGAAGATAGCGGAGAGCCGTGAGGGTGATCTGAAGGCTTGGAGAGGAAATGGAGCAGAAAACAGCTCAGAGTGCAGAGGAAGGGAGGGCTCCGGGGAGAGAAAGGCTGCTCCAACCCAAGTGGCATCTAATGGGGTCCATGCCATCTGCCTGCTCACTGGGAGGGGCGGGCAGGCGGCCAGCAAACGCATCGCCCCGGTCCTCAGAAGGAGTTCGTACTCCCACTAGTCCCCTTCCTTATTGATCCCTTTCCCCCTTTTTCGTAGTTCTCTTCATTACAAAACAGTAAGACAGAATCTAGCTCAACACTGGCTTTTCCTACAGGATAGTTCAGTCTACTCCCCCACTCATGAATCTATTCAACCAATGCACGTTGACTGTGCACCTACTATGTACCAAGCACCATACCAAATACTCCAGGTCTGCCAAGGAGTAATACACAATTTTTGCCCGTGGTTGTTCACAATGGGATGGCATGCTTGTGTGTCAAGGACACAGACTTTGGAACTGGGGAGGCTTGGAGTTCATTCCAAGTTCTGGCACTACTAGCACAGTAGAAAAATTTTTCAATTTTTTTCAGTTGAAAACTACCCCCCATTTTCTCATCTATAAATCTGGGATAATGAAACCTGTCTTACAAATTACTGGAAGGAATAGAGGTAAATATATAACAGGTGGATGATGAGACGTGGTTGATACTTGACGGAACGTTTTTTTTAATGACAAGCTTATGTGGCTTTTCAAATTTACATTTCTTAAAAGACATGTCAGTGCCAATTAATTTTTAAATATCTATCTACTCAGAGATTCAACACCTATGTCACTTGTAATAACACATATATCTATAGATGAAAAGAAAATGGGGCGGGGTTGTGTGCCAGGCAAGAAAGCTGCTCCTAGAGTTAACCAAAGTCCTGCACTATAGCCCTCACCTCCCCCGCCCCCGTGCAAACAGGTAATCATAGAGCAGTAGGACCTTAAACTCACTGCAACCCCATCCTCTCCCCCCGGTGTCAACAAGTCTCATAAGCCCCGTCTAGGAAGTAGGCTGTAGGCTCAAAAGTCCGTGTCACGGGGAGGGCACTCCATACCAGAAGGCTGAGAAAACAAAATCTATCTGTCTACCCATCTATCCATCTATCTATCTATCATATATATCTGTGATATCTATCTATCTATCTATCTATCTATCTATCATCTGTAATGGCCTTAATACCAACTCTGAAAGTGCTAGAAAAGTAGGCCCTATGAAGGGTTGTATATGGATAAAAACTTTATCACAAAATTTTAATTTAAATAACTTCTCTAGAAAATCCAATTTAATGGAATTTCCCTACAAAATATTCACTTCTATTTGACATTTAATACCTAGTTTTTATAACACAGAAGTAGATATAACTTCCATTTTTTTAGAAAGCCAGTACTCTGCAGTTTAATTCCATAATTTTAAATTAATTTTTCAGATAGATATAAAATTGAATGATCATTTATTAAGTATCTAGTGCAGACTTGACATTGGGAATAACAAGGTGAGTCCCTCGCATAAACAATTTAAAATGCCCCGAAGATAGGAGATAAATGGAATTTTCTCCTATAAATATTTTTTAAACTACCCCAAAAGAGAATGAATAAATGACATTAAAAAAACTTCACAGAAAGAAGGACTTGCAGCTAGTAAACAGACCTAAACAGGGACATAAGGGAAGCTCAGGCAAAAGAGTCAATCATATTGCAATAACTATGGGAAGTGCCAGGTGGGTACCGAAAATTTCGGAAGGGTCACTTGGTAAAACGTGGGAATGTCTAACTGCTCTG
The DNA here is from genome assembly GCA_004026545.1 of Mormoops blainvillei. NCBI lineage: Eukaryota > Metazoa > Chordata > Mammalia > Chiroptera > Mormoopidae > Mormoops > Mormoops blainvillei. The sequence continues at coordinate 21,457 of PVJD01004697.1, forward strand.
CTATACACCTGAAACTAATACAAAATAATATTGCGTATAAACTGTAATTAAAAAGTAAAATAAAATAAAGAAAATCTTATAAATTACCCATTCCCAAAACAAACGAAATACCTAACAATGTTTAACTTTACTCATGAGCAAATAACTGAAAGGAAAACATGAAGACACATTGGACATCTATTGTAAGAATCAATAATAAATCAAATAATAAAATAAAAAGTCTAATAACAAAAACAATGATAATACTGCACAATATTGAGAGAGGCTCTACGGAGTTGACTAGCATTCGGGGTTTACAGACATAAACTATTACGACCATTATAAGCCTTACTGGTTGCTTTTGATCCAGGGATCTTAGATCTTGCCATCTATTATAAGGAAATAATCAGAGATGAGAATATAGGTTTATATCCAATGGTGACATCAGAATACAATTTTTATTTTTAAATATATCTACTATTCAGTGATAGGCACTGACTTAAAGAAATTAGGTCACTGTTCAAGGTAAGGTTTTAAGAATATGTTATGACCTGAGAAATGTTCATAAAATTAAGAGTGAAAAAAGGATATAAGCTAGTACACAAATATCATTCACACTGTGCAAAAGAAATAAACACGCATAAAACACGACTGTCAGGATATCTATCAAAATTTTAAGTAGCTTATGTCTGGGTGGTAAAATTACTAAAATTTTTTTCTTCCCTATACTTTCTTTTATTTTCTAAATTATCTAAAATTAACATGTATTATATTACAATTTAAAAGGTACAATTATATAATTTTTCACTAATCCAAAACAAATGAACAAATTCAGAAAATAAATAGAAGTGAAGAGCCCTTAGGAAATGTAACTATTTAAAAGAACCCCATAAATTGAATTATCTCCCATCAAATGCCTGCTTTCTCCTGTGTTACAGAAATAAGGTTTGAATTTTGGAAGTTTGGAAGATAATAGAAACCAAAGTCCATGAGCTACAGTGTGAGGGTCAAAGGAGAGGGCTGTTAGTGGAGATTCTTTAATAGTCAAGTTGGTCAAGTTGGCAAAGAACAGGCTGGTGGTCCGCAGTCATCCTGGGTGCCTCATCACATAGCCCTCTTGCGCTCAGAACTGCATGGAGGAGAAAAGTCTCCCTTTTCATATCTTCCACCAGGTGGAGTGACAGTAAATCTCATCTCCCAGCCTAACTGGTAAGACAAAGAAAGAGCCACAAAGATCATTTCAAGTCCACAGACTGCTCGGTTTCTGAGGGCTTAGCGATGCCACCCTCACTTGGCGACACAGTCTCTTACCTGCTGCCTCTCTAGAGCTTGAATGTGGCTTGATGCTGAATCTCTCAAAAGTCGCTTCTCCTTTACCTCAAGGGGCAGGGCAGACAGGAGTGTGTCAGGGAGGGCCTCTAGTGCCGGTGGTGGGTTCAGGGTTATGATATATTAAGTTTCTAAAATTACGTGGGGGGGACTTTTGTAAGAAAATAAAGTGGGAAATTCTGAGTCATAAATGAACTACAAAATGAGTCCCGAGTATGACACAATAAAAAACAACATGTTCCACATGTGAGAACATTGCAGGACACATTTATAATTGCATGTGCTGTATTGCTGGCTATATTCCTGTGGAAGAGAGATCCCATTTTGTCCAGGCATCGGTGCCAAGGGAGCCCTCCCACTTGTAAGCCGACTGCCATGAGGACCGGGCAAGCTCCCCACAGGAGGATGGTTTCTCCTTCCCCTTCCCCCACCCACCGTGCACCTTCAGCAGGGGGCCCTGCCCATCTGGACCTGTGATGCCAGCTGAGCCACACCAGGAACACTCCTGCGGGCCGGCCCTTCACAGGACAGTGGTGGCCTGACTGTGTGTGGAAGCGCATGGGGACCATGGATGCCCTGAGCTCCGTCTTTCTCATTCACTGTCCCCGAGTCGGACCCCCCGGCCCCTCTGACCGGAGGATGGGGCAGTGTGAGGGGCTGAGTCAGCAGCTCAGGGAGGGGTTGCTCTGCAGAGCTCTGAGTGGCTTCTCCGCTCTGAGGGCGCAGGAGTGGGCACTGGTGAAGCGGGGAGGGTTCCGACAGGCAGAGGGTCAGTGACTGACAGCGACTCAGTGGCTTGTTAGCATGGGGACGCTGTCCTGGAGGGCTGCGGCAGGCACTCCCTTTTGTGTACTTTCTGGGTAGAGGGTGCAGCATTCCTCTGTTGTCTCTGTGGTAAGATAGAGAAGTGGGTCATACTCTGTGTTGTGAGGGTGCGTCCTATGTGGTGGAGGGTGTGTGTGTGTGTGTGTGTGTGAGTGTGTGTGTGTGTTGGGGGTAGGTTTAAATAACATCTTCCTCTCCGGAGTTTGGAATTAATTGAGAGAGGGGCCAGAGATAAATGTGTCAACTGTATTCCTGATGTGAGATAGTTTGGCTGTAGCTATAAGGGGCCTTTTTTCACTTTACTCCAGATTGGAAGTGGTTGATATATATACCCAGATATATATATATACACACATACCTAAGAAACAAATAGCTCTACCTTCCATGCAGAGAAGTGAGAAAGGGATAGGGAGGGAGGTAAGGAGTAGTGCTACCTCAGAAATCCTTTGATATTAAAACAAGAAGCCATAAACGTGGGTATCTTTTAACAAAACCAAAGAGGAGATGTCCATCAAGTTTTAGCAGATGAGGCAGAATAGGAAGAATGAAGCTCTACCTGCTGCTGTAAAAATGAGCCCTACCTGCCGGGGCACGTGCTCCTCCAGAACTGCCTGTCCCTGCACATGTGGCTCTAAGAAGGCCTGGGTAAGCTCCCACCCATGTCTGAGGGAGCAGACTGCTCGGAAATGGTTGAAATTAAGCGATGTCCACCAAAGGCCAGGTCCAGCACAGAGAAAGGATTTCATCAGGGGACAAAACTTATTCTATGTAAAATATGCCTGCAGAATAGAGTCCTTGCACTAGAAAGGGGAAAAAAAAAAACAACATGACAAATACATGAATTTACCTTTTGTGAGTTTAGCCCATGTAAGAGAGACTGATTAGTTCTGGGTGTACTATTAAAATAAGTTTTTGTCTTGATAGAGCTAAAGGTCAGACTCTAAACCAAGGCCCATGGTCAAAAGGTATGAACCATTCTATATCCTGGAAACCGGACTGTTAGCCAAGCCCTGGACACACCCCTTCCTGCAAAGGACTGTCACTCTGAAAACCGGAACAAGCCTTCTTCTGGCATGCCTCTGCTTTATCATTTTACATCATGCCAGGAAACGATAAACGATTGATCACCCATTTTAAATTCAGAACTGATTTTTCTAAACATCCTGTTTAAAATCTCTAGAAGAAGCTACTTGGAGTTAAAAAATAAATTTGCCGAAAAGAGCTGTCAATTCAAAGTTACTGATGGATTCAGGCATTTAAAAGTCTCCACTAGTTCACTGGTGTGGCTTTCAAAACCTTATCAGCACACATATATTTCTCTAATTGGCCCACTATTTACCAGGAAATTTATTCTGGAGAGAATTATAGAGATACCATTTCTGAATGTCCATTTTATTGTCAACTTTTTTAGACAGATAAAGACTGACCTAGGATCCAATTATTGAGATAACTGGCAAGAAAATTAGCTGGAGATAGGGCATAGTCAGAGAAAACCTATTTATAAAATTCTTCATAAAATGTCACACGATGATATTATTACCTTGTGTACTTGGACTATTTTAAAACTACAATTTGACATATGTCTCATGTTTTCTTCCTAATAGCTTTATGTATAGTTTTTAAACATAAGGCAAATTTATTACATCATTCTGGATAAATCACTTAAAATTATCTTCATAGATGATTTAATCAGCAATCATTTAAATTTAAATTTTAAATCCCTTATGTATGAATTCCTATTACTTCTCTTTGACATCATCCCACACAGATTAACCCTTTAGGGTCTAATTTACAATTTAGAGCTAATTCATTCATTTATCAATTCATTCATTCACGTATTCAACATTACGTTGTTTAGCCAACAAAACCAGAGACCTCTTTCGGTCCTGGAAACACACAACTGAGAAATGAATCCTATCCCAACTCATGGAGCTCCACCTGATTGGAGTGTGTGTGCCTGGCAGGACACTGAGTGCCATGTGACTCACATTATAACAAAGGTAGGCGTGGCCGGTGTGGTTGGTGGAGTTGGGAAACTTCACAGAAGAGGTGATAGTTCAGAGGGTTAACATCACCAGCAAACAAGAACGGGGCATGACAGGCAGTATCAGTGGACAGGGCAAAGCCGGGAAGGAGTACGAAAGAACCACCTGCTGGGGGCATTACCACGGCTAAGAGCCAGCACGAGGCAGCAGGGCCTGCCTGCAGAAAGGGCCCAGGGACCGCCAATGCCGTGTGATCTCTGGGTTCCGGGTACTACCCCAGGCAGAATGTTCAGCAGAGGAGTGTTACGACCCAATTTGCGTTTTGGAGAGATCTCCCTGGTGGTAGAAAGGCAGATATGTACCCAGGGAAATGCTGGGAACAGAAAGCGAAGTCTGCGTCTGAGATGCCAATGAAGGGTCTTAGCAAGCAAGCCCCTTCCCATGCAGGAGTGGGTGGAGTCAGGACTGCAGTCAATGAAAGCTACCAGGAAGTAAGGATGGGGAGGCAGCAAAAATAGTCTGGGTTTCAAGACATTTGGAGGTGAAGGGAAGGAAAGAGATCTGCGACTAAAATAGGGTAACTGAAGCTATTTGGGGATTTTTTTTTAAGAAGGGAGATATTTGTGTGAGGAGGGAAAAGGAATGCGTCTTCTTTTCCATCTTCCCTTCTAACAAGTATCTAAACTCATATCACATCCATTTTATTAAGTTGTTTTTCAGTGGGGTCCATACAGTTGAAGAAACTTCCTGCATTTTAAAAAGAAGGCTAATCTAAAATGGTTGGTTTTTCTTCTTGTTTTAAATGAATCTGAACAGATAAAAACATAAGCATTTCAAGACGCCACTCCAATCACTGAGCATGTGTCTGGAATGCAGGGAGAGCAACCGAAGTGACAGTGGGGCTGGGAAAGGACAAAGATGAACGGTTCTCAGTAAGTCCAGATGCAAAGAAAGATACATAGACCCTAGCGGAGCGCTCACTAGTTTATTGTAACATCATATTTAATGGAAACACTTGCCTTTTATGGCAGCTGTCTATCATGCCATCTGCCTGTGTATCAGGAGTCATTAGCAGTAGGAGGATTTCTGAGGGAATACCACTCTTTGCCTCCCCTTCTGTCCCTTTCTTACTTCTTTGCAGGAGGTCGGAGCAAGAGCAGGAGACAGAGCAAATCTCTGCAGATCTCGAGGCCTTGCCCTGGAATCCAAAGGCAGAGTTCTAACCACCACTTCGATGTCACTAAAATGTCATATCGCTTTATTTGCTACCTGTGTCTTCATGCAAATTTCACAGCATACTCTTCATATCCTATAATTAAATGGAAATGCATCAGGAGAACCATGAGGAATGGAGGCTGATTAGATCAGCCCTCAGGGATGATGCTCTGGAGCTGACTCCACGAAATCACAGAGAATGGAACATTCTAGGCTCAATAGAGAGCCTGGAAATACACCTTGTCTAAAGAAAACCTGGTATACAAAGGCCACTGAACCAACAACAAAACTAATAGCCAGGCAATTAGAAAAAGGATTTTTGCAATTCAGAGGAACTCACCACAGGGCTCTTTTATATAAAGAATGACTGTAGCACATTTAAAATATGCATTTAGCCCTGGCTGATGTGGCTCAGTGGATTGAGTGCCGGCCTGCAAACCAAAGGGTTGCTGGTATGATTCCCAGTCAAGGCACATGCCTGGGTTACAGGCCAGATCCCCAGTAGGGGGCGAGCGAGAGGCAACTACACATTGATGTTTCTCCTCTCTTTCTCCTTCCCTTCCCCTCTCTCTAAAAATAAATAAATAAAATCTTTTAAAAAATAAAATATGCATTTATTTACCAAAAATACGTATTAATGCTAAATTTCTCAACAACGTTTTGAGAACTTCCATTTGGTTTCTTCTTGCATAATGTCGCACCTTGGGTGAGGTGAGGCATTATAACGGAGTGGTTAAGAACATGGGCTTTCAGCCAGACATATTTGGGGTGGTGTCCGGGCTCTGCCGCTTTACTGCAATATAACCCAGGGCAAAAGGATCACTCCTAGCAGCCCCTCAAAAATCCTGCTGGTTGGAGAGTGGCAAGTGCAGAAGCTGCTGAGAATGGAGGAGTTATTTACTGGTCCATGGGAAGTGTGCTAGTGTGATGTTTAGGCAGAAAGGACATGAGACAGACACACAGAGCTTCCCAGAACTGCCCTTTTATTCTGACCTGTAAGTTCCTGGCTGAAGGCCTGCAGAAGTGCCCCAAGGTATTTTAGGAACACTGTGAGCCAGTGACTGAAGAGCGCACTGGCCCAAGGACATTTCAGGGGATAGTTCCAGGACAAAGGATGCCCAGGAACTGAAGCTTCCTCTCACCTCCAGCCCCCTCAACACAGTGTGCCAGGTAAACGCTTCAAACTTAAGGGTCACCTTGAAGAGTGAGGGGAAATCCTGACCTGACAATTGATTCTGAATTGACTGTTCTTGCCCTCAAACAAAATGGAGACATTAAGTTCAGTTATTAAAAATAATTAAAAAAGTGATGTTACAGTTTTGCAAACTTATCCAAGGTTTATGGCATATGAGATTTGTCCCAGTTACAAAAGAAATATTGAATTTACTCCTTGCAGAGCTAAACGGGTGCTTAGGAACCTTAAGTATGTGTGTGGGCCCAGCAGGGTGGTCTGGGCAAGGCAACCCCCATGGCTCCAAAGCAGGACTGTGTAAGAGGAAGCAAGAACCCAGGCACCAGGATACTTTTGTGTTAGGAAGTAACCAGACTGCTCTCACCTGTTTCTACTCCTTTAAAGTGACAGTTCATTCAACACATATCGAGGTCACAGTCCCAGACGCCTGAGACGCCTTCCATCCTGCCCAGCTCCCTGCCCACTTCCCCTCTCCTCCCTCATTTTTCAGTATAAAAAAATTCTATAGTCAAACTCACTTTTCACGGCCCTTACATACGGACCTTCCCGAGCCCTTGCAGAACTGGCCCTGGCGCCACCTGTGCTCCTGAGGCAACTCCGACACTTGGCACATTCATCAACACTTACCACTACACTGATCGTAACATTTATTGGGGACTCACTTTATGCCAGTCACTGTCATGAGCACTGTATATACACATCAGTCAACTAATTTCTTCATTCTTTTAAAGTAGGTGTTATGAAGAGCTCCTCTTACAGAGAAGGAAATAGGCAGAGGAATAGAGTCGCTCTCCCAGAGCACACAGCGAGGTCAGTGGCTTGCAAACCCAGCAACCCTACACACCACAGCACTAGCCAACCTCCCCCTCTGCGCTTAGAGCTTCATTAGAAGGGGGGTTGGCATCCCTGTGTCTCTCAGGAACTTGTAAGCACCCTTATGTATCTGTCCAGGCACTCAACGAACAGGCATTGAGTCTTCTCAAGTGTCAGACCCTGTTCTCATGGGGAGGAAAGACCTCTCCTGTCCTCCCTATAATGCCATGGCCCTTAGTACATGCTGCGTAAGTGGGAGTGCAGCTGCCCTCCAGGCCAGGCCAGCCCAAGGCCCAAGGGTTCAGGGCAGCCGTCTTCACCTTGACTGCACATGGGAATCACCTGGGCATCTTTAAAAAATACTGACACCTTGTGCCACATCCAGACAGATGATTTAATTGGCCCAGGTGTGTTTCTAGCATTGTTTTTTTTTTTTAACCTCCCAGGAGTTCAAACCTCTGCTCTAGAGCATCCAATCTGGAAAATACTTCACAGAGTGAAAAGCCACGTAAATTATTTCCCTGGGAAGGTGAGTTCCCCATTTTTAAAATGCTCACCCTTTGAAAAGAAACATAGGCATCGCATTAAAATCGAGGAGAGCCAACCCTGAGAGCAGGCGTGGAATCTGCCAGGTGAAGGCGAGCCCAGAGCCAGCTGTCACCAAGGTGACAGGAAGACAGGACAGGACGTGGGAGCTGAAGCGGGTGGTGGTTTGTTCTACAGAGGCTTCCTACCAGGGCTGAGCAGGAAGGGACATGTATGCCCCATGGCCAGTTGGAATCTTTAAGAAGAGCATCAAAGTTTCATTTACAGGGAAAAACCGGTGAGACCCTAAAGCGTGTGACCTGCCCTTCGCCACCATGGCTCCTTCAGAATCAGGAGAGGAGACTGCGTGCTGGGCCCCTGTGGGTCTAGGTCTCCAGCCAGGCCTGTTAGCCCGGAAGGGAAGGAGCTGTGACTTCTTTGAGAAGATGTGGAGAGCGACCTGCCTGGGCAACAGAAGTCTCATAAATCATTCCTTTGTCATACTTGATCTCTCTTTTTCAAGTAGAGTAATGCCAACTCACTGGGGACCCCCTGCCCTGGAATCAACATGAAGGCATGGTTTGGGGGTGCCGAGATGCACGGGGAAACTAAAGCAGAAGTAAGAAGAGAGGAAAGACCAGCAAAAAGATTACTTAAAACAAAAACAACAATAAAAATGATAACTACTAATTACTCTTCTTGCTAGCATTGTTCATCTCCCAATGCCTGTGTTTATTTGTTTGAAGTTCTTGTCCCTTTGGAGCGGGGCCTCTATGGTGACGAGTTCCTGCTGCAATTCCAGTGCCTGGAATGGTACCAGGCATGGGGCAGGTGCTAATCAATATTTGCCGAATTAATGAAATGAAATATTCCCTCTGAGTCAGGCATTCAGCCCACATTAATGCATTTCCTCCTCGTAATGACCCTGAAAGGCAGGTATCACTAATGCTACAGGGATGAGGAAATGGGCTCAGAAAAGCTGCACGCATTTCTCCAAAACACACAGTAACTGTGCAGCAGGGCAGGGGTTCCAGCTCAATTTTGTCAGCCACCAAGCCCATGCTCCTTCTACCAACCCAATATGGAGCCCCCATGAATTTACAGAAAAGGAATAAGAAGGCAGAGGAGTGAGAGGAGGAGGAGGAGGAAGAAATGAAATAGAAGCAGAAGGAAAGCAAACAATTTTAACATGAAAGAACTGCCCATTAGGGACGGAAGGCAGCCGTTCTTTTCAAAGGCCTCTGGTGAAAGACACATGAACAGTCTCAGAGCAAAACAAATATTGATGAGTGCTCCGGTGACTCCCCTGGACTTACTGTCATGTCACATTGTGCCTAGTGAATTTTATATAATTATATTTCCATACAGTTCAGGCAAAAGCCACCACACCTCATGCATGCCCAAGTCCCATTTTGCAAGTTCCTTGTGTGTTGGCATTTGACAAATCTTAAAATGGCAACAGAGCATTTGACAGCCTTATGTCCTGGAGCTGTGATAAACCCAAACCAGACACTCCCATTTTACAAATTCGGCACGCACATCAGACAAAGGTCAGAGGACTTGGGGACCCTGGACAGGAACAGGATGCTGGGAGGTTGTAACGGTCATTCCAGTGTGCTCTGGGTCTCCCTGACAGCTGCGATGTCCTCTTTGTTCTTCTAAGTTTCATTAGCCAGCATTTAGTCTCACTTGTGTGTCGGAGAAGGACTTTGAAGCCTTTACATTTGTTTAATCAAAAGGGGTCCAGCTTGAGGAAGAATCCAAGCTGGTTCTTAACACTCCTGGAGATTAGACCATGTGGTTTGCGTGAACATGGTTCCTGAAGAACAATCAACGGGGTTCTTCGGAAAGCAGTAAGCCCATCTTTGTTGGTGGATGAGTGAGGGCAGTCCTCAGGGGCCACGTGAAGAATGAGCCCAGGCCCTGATACTTTGCAAAGGAGCTGGAAAGGCTTTTTGAATATTACCCTGTAGAAGTCGGGGAGAACTTCTCTCACATGATATTAAAGGGATGCTTTACCAGGGCAGCAGGTCCTGAGTCATTGTTGCGAAGACAAGGAGCTGACTATGAGAACAGGGTCCAGGTCTCATTTGCCACTGAGACTCCCAGGTACCCTATTTGGGCATATAACAGGTGCCCCACGCACTGGACTAATTAAATAAATGTTAATAACTAACACAAATCCATCCACAGAGTACACATAATTTAGGACTATGTTCTATGTTAATTATCTTAACAGTGGTGGGAAAAAAATAAAACCAGAACAAATAATCTCCTCTTAATAAAATGCTCTTAAAGCAAATGAAGTCTAGCAGCTATGGGAAATGGCTCTGATCTTCCCTTGGTAGATGCTATTAGTCAATTATTTTCTTCTCTGCAAAATGTAATTTTGATAATACCAAAAGGTGGTGACAGGACTCAGGGAGACCACTTCCCGAAGAAGAGCCTGAGTGATTAATTGCTAAAGAGAACCTGCAGAAGAGCTGGCCTGGTAAAATGGGCCAGGGGAAGGTGGGATGCTTACTGGCATCAAGAGCAGATGTTATTTCTGCTTTGAAAATCAGCTGGACATTTGAGTGCCCCTGAGCCCAAACTGTAAGACAGGCATATAGTATGGACACAAAGTACCACATTTTGCTTTGTATAATGCACTCCTCTGTATAATGTGCACCCACACTTTCGGCCCCAACTTTCAGGGGGGACAAATTTTGTTTTAGTTTTTTAAATTCAATTATTTATTTATTTATATTTAGAAACAAAACTGATTGTCGTATTCCAGGGCATTGTTTTACGTATGGATACTGTTATTGCTTTCTAGAGTTACACTTTTAACCAATAAGCATTAAAATTCTTTAATAAATAAAATAATTAAAAACATTTATATAGATACATAATTAGTACCACCCACACATAATGCACATCCTTATTTTTCCCTCAAAAAGTTGGGCAATAAAGTGCACATTACACATGGCAAAATATGGTAGCTGAACACCTGCTTGACTAACAGAGAACTCCAGGAACTAGACACCAAGACTCCAGTCAGCACTGGGAAGATGAAAACAAGGAAGCCCGCATTTGCAGAGAGAGGGAAGCAGCTGATGAATAATTGTCTGGAAAACTCAGCATGCCAAGAAAGAATTTAGAAGGATAAACTCAGACAGCCAGAAACTTAGGGAAGGAGACTTTGGTGGAAGATAAAGTTGTGTGTGTGTGTTTTGTTTGTTTGCTTTGTCACTGTTGCTACATCTACAGCCTTACTTCCCGGTGGAGCTGCCTGAGATGATGGGGCGCTCTGAAATCTGCACTGTCCAACAGGGTAAGCGGTACGTGCTTGTTGGGCACCTGAAATACAGGCGGTGTGTCCAAGGGAGAAAATTTTTAATTTGAATTAATTTAAATTAAGTAGACAGCCATATCTAGCGCCTGCTGTATTAGCACATATCTAGAGGATCAAGGAGCAGCATAGTGTCCAAGAAATTCAGGACAACTGGAAGTTCAGAGATGAACATGGACCCAAAGCAAATAGACACAAACAATTATGAGAAGAGCCTAACACCCCTACTAAGTAAGGCAGTGACACCTTCCCAAGTGAACCTCGGTCTAAAGACCTGAAAAGGCTGGTTCTCTTAGATAAACTAAGACAAAGTAATGAACCACAGTGAATCGCTCTCTACACTACGGAACACATGTCAGTTTTCATAATTTCAAGTTGAGTTGACTTTATAATGTGAACTTACCAAAATCAACATCTTCTGAAATATCTGCTATGTGCTAGGCACAATAGAAGACCATTATAAGGTTCTATGTCTTCATGTTATGTTCAAGGTCATCAGAGTTTGCTATGGCACCACATACATGAGTGTTTCTAACTCTGACAGGATTAAGGAAAGATCTTCTAGAAGATGTGACTGGAATTGATTCTTGAAGATGAGCCTGCAGCTAAGGGGCTGGGATACTAAGGAGGGTGTGTTAGGAAGAGGAAACAACTTGAGCAATGGGAAAAAGGAGTGAAAATATCAAGCACACATAGGAATTGACAACTAGGTGTTATCAGAATTCTTTAGTCCTGTTTGAAGTGGTAGGATAAGGAGGAGGGTGGAAGGTAAGGCCAGAAAAGTCCATAGGCAGTAATCAGACTGCACCACTCATACTAAGAAAATTAATTTTAATTTGCTGACAACTTGGGATGTTATGCACTGTTTTAATAAGTGTTATACTAAATGGATCACTCTGTGTACAAAGGGAGTTAGCAGATCAATATTTATAGAGGAAATAAAGATGCATGATGAGGTATGGCAGGATTTGGTAGGGGAATGTTTATAGGCAGTTATACTAGTTAAGAGAATATATATATACATATGCACATATATACACATGCATACATACATGAATATATATGTACATGAATGTGTGTGTGTGTGTATTCAGGTGAGAAGTGATAAGGACCTAAATTAAGTCACTGTCAGGGAACTTGGAGAAAATGTGAGTGATTCAAAAAATATTAAGAACAAAATATCTACTCTCTTCAATGACTACTTATATGTGCAGAGGTGCAAATGAAGGAAAGAATTATGGACAAATTCCATTTTTCTGACCAAAGTAACTGAGTGGGATTGTATTGTTATTAAAAGAAATGTGATTCGTGGATGAAGTGGCAAATAGGGAGGGGCCGCAGAGTCTATTTGCAATACACTGAGTCTGAGGTTCCTGTTTGAGACATTTCCATACACACACCTCAGGCCAGAGGTCTAGGCTCGAGCTGTAGATATGAGAATGAACAGCATGAAATGGTAATTATAACCATGATGGTAAATATAAATTCTGAGAACAATGAGGAGGTGAAGGTGGAAACGTGGAAAACCCCCATGTATAAGAGAGAGTTTTAGAAGGTTGAGTCTGGAAGAAATGAAAGAAATGTCCAACGCTGAACAAAAGCCATGAGAGATGGTTGAGTTGTAAGAAAGGAGGAGACAGGGTAACATGTAAAATGCATGGAATAAAGCAGCAAAGCCTTGAATGATAAAGACTAAGATATGTCGACTGGATTCGGTGTTTCGAGGGCAATAATGACCTTTGCAGGAGCAGCTTCAGAGCAATTTACACAAGGAACAGGAATTAAATGGCAGAGGGCTCAGGAGGCAAAGAAAGTAGAAGTGGAGTTGTTAGATACAGCATGGCTAGCGGAGAGATACTAACTGATGAAAGGGAGTTCCTCTGGGAAGTAAGATGGGGCAGTAGAAGGTGGTAAGTGGAAGTCTTTCCTTGCGAGTAAACTTTTCAGTTTCTTCCACATTCTCTCAACGATAGGTTTCACTTTATGATTAAAAACACAAATAAAGATAAGAGTAAATAAAGATAAACATTGCCACAAAGATAAAATGGCTCTGAGACCACGCATTTAACACGGATGAAAGACTGTGGAAGAAAATAGCCTCAGGTGAAACCTCTGAGAGAGAGAGACAGAGAGAGAGAGAGGGAGAGAGAGAGGGACTGATTTAAAGTCAGAGAAGGGACATTACTCAGGTGAAGGATAAAAGGTGAAAAGAGAGTTAGGTAAAAGGCAGAGGAGACAATTGGAGGAATGGTCATCCATAGTATTTGAGCAGAAAGAGGATTGCAAGAATAAGCAGGAGGGTTGATCTTGAATGGTAAGATGCACAACATTTTTTGAGCAATGGAGGTGATTGTAGATAAATTCTTTGGCATGTGTTTGTGGTTAAATTAGAAGATCATTCCACCCGCTGAGGCTGAAGGTTCAAGGAGAGAAGTGAAGACCTGGAACGGTAATCTGAAGAATCAGAAAGAATTCTGGCCAAGGATAAGAGAAAGGCTGGAGGCCACAGATTTATAGTGGCATGAATCCAGTGTTAACACAACTTTCTTCAGCTGCAATCAGTAACCTGAAGCTAGAACCTATGGGTAACAGAGAGAGGGAGCTATGTTGGGAAACGGTTGAAATGATGAACCATTGCATCAGAGCTGAGCAAGAAATGAAATGAGTCTATGAGAAAGTGATAGATTGGGAGAGAAAGAAGGGCTTAGAATCTCTAAAATTGGAGACAGGCATACTACTGCGAAGAAACCAAAAGCAAAGGAGAATGTGGCTAGACAGAAGAGCAGTGTCAAATCAGAGTTAAAATCTCAGGAACTGAACTGCATATAATTGGAATTGAATTCCAATTTTACCATTACTTGAGGTAGAGATATGACCCTGAGAAAATTGTTTAAATTCTCTATGCCTCAGTTTTTATCATCTGTAAGATTGCATCTATCTCAGTGTTTTTATGAAGACTATATATAATGATCCATCTAAAGCACTTACCGCAATTCTTGCTACATAGTAAATATGCAAGGAACGACTGAAAATGAACACACATACACATACAACAAGTTTCATGTTTTGATGTAAAGATTCTCTCTGGTTGCCAGCTTCAAAAATGCCCCCCAAAATCCTCACATCCTTAGACACAACCCACCCATGCAGAATCATGGCTGTTGCCTATGTGTCTAACAGACTGTATCCAAAATGAGGGTGTATGATTGGCAAGAGTAGACCATAAAGGACACTGTGGTTTCAACCTTGGTGTCTCTTGACTCACTCACAACTTCCATGTCATGGAATCATTCAAGCAGCATGAGAGGCCCACAAGATAAGGGACAGGAGAACCCCACAAACAGCCAGACCCACCTGCCAGCCATATGAGTGAACCGACTTGGAAGCGGGTCCTTCAGTTCCAGTCATGCCTTCAGAGGCAGACATCATGACTGCAACTTCGTTAGAAACTGAAGTCCGAGCCACCCAGTGAAGTCACTCTTAAAGATCTGATTCACAGACACTGTGTGAAAATAAATACTTATTGCTGTTTTAATCCACTGAGTGTTGTGGCTAGCTTGCTACATAGCAATAAAAAAATTAATATATAATTTGGTACCTCAGAAATGAGTGCTATCAATAATTTTTTTAAATGCAGGCAACGCAAAATCCGAAAGGATATTGAGATCAGTGTTAGTAAAAGCCTAAAGAGGCTAGAAGAGGCTGTAAGCACAAGCTTATATGGCTCTTGAGACAGCCATCATGAGAGTTTAAAGAAAAGTTGGGAAAATGTGACTGGATGGGAAGAGATGCAATTGTTTCTATGTTGAGCAGAAAGTTTACTAACACTGTTGCCTGCAAAAACAGGGAAAGTAGAAAATGTACTTACTTATCTAGGTGATCTAGGTCTGACTTCAAGGCAGGCTGTTGATGGTGTCAACTGGTTTTTCATGTTGTTTATACTAAAAGTAAAGGACAGAGAGTCCTAAAGGAAGGACTATCAAATATAAAGGAGCCAGGGCTTACTGATTTTGAATATTCCCAGAATATCTAGATGGCAAATGATGTCAAAATTTAAAAAAAAAATTTTCTGGGAATAAGTAAAGCCTAAGAAATTCTCAGAAAAACTTGATATTAGAGATGAAACCAACCATGTGGCTACAAAATCCTTTGTTAGGATCTCAGAAACACCTAGGTTGGTGTCTCAGAGAACAATTCAGTAAAACAACAGGGCTTCTAAGAAGCTTAAAGATATTTCTTGGTAAAAGCTCAAGGCAGACAAAAGCTTGTCTAGAAAGACTTTTGCGTATTCCTTTCGTCTAATAGAATAAACCCAGTAATATTCACAGGGAATCACTCCATTTTTAAAAGAATTGCATTGACGGGAATCTTGCCCAGTTGGATAGAAAAGGACAGAGACAGTACAAAAAAAAAAAAAAAAAAAAAAGTCTGGATGCCTAAATGTGTACATACAAGAACTAGGCAGAAAGAAATACTCATCTGAAAATATAAACTACCTTTAATACAAAAGGAAGGATGACTCAGAAGGTAAAACCAAGAGCCTGGAGGGCAGAGCCAAGAACCATGGAGAATCATTCCCAGGCCATGAATCCAAATCAAGGTACTATCCACAGCACTTTGCTGAATTTCAGAATTGCTATAAACCAGTACGTTCTATCCACATCCTGTTTTCTGGTTTTTTGAATGGGGCAGTCTATACCAATTACATTATTCCCACAATTTAACATCTCACAGTTGTATGTTAAAAGTATATGACAGTGTTTGTGTGTGTGTGTGTGTGTGTGTGGTAGGCAGGGGCCAAGTAACTACCTTTTTAGTTCACAGATCTTCCAATTGAGAAGAACTGCACTAAAGGAGTTATATGCAAGAAAATGCACCAGAGGAGCCCTGTCCTCACTTAAACTTGGCCTGATGTGGATGATGAGATTCTGGGCCTCAGGCTCATACTGTGATTGGGAGGGGATGGGTGAATTTTACATCTTAAGGCATGTGGGTCATTAAGGGTCAGAGGGAGAACTGTGGTAGCCAACCTCTAAAATATCCCCAACTCCCCTTGCGTCCTGGTAAGTCAGTCCTTGTGTAGAACCCTCCCAAACTGTATTACCATTGCCCTTTGTGTCCAATGAAATGCAGCAGAAGTGACAGTGTGACTCCTGATGCTAGACCATAAAAGTCACTGCAGTTTCCACCATAGTCTTTCTCTTGATTTACGGCCTTATTGTAAGGGCTTTCAAAAAGCTTTGTGGAGAGGTCCACATTGGAAGGCAGTGAGTCCCCATGCCAGTAGACAACACTCGCCAGCCGGGGGACCAGTGAGCAGGCCCTCCAGTCCTGTAACCTTTCACGGCTCCTGCTCCCTCCACTATCTTGACTGGAACCTTTTGAGAGACTTTGAGCCAGAACTACCCAGCTTAGCCACTCCAGAGTGACTGACTCATAGAAATTGACTAAGATTATTAATGTTTTATTTTAAGATACTTGTTTCATAGTAATTGTTACATAGCAATAAATAATTATTATGATTCCAAAATGATAAAATATTCCATTTGTGCCTGTGGAATATGATTGATAAAAGTGAAATGGATTTTGTTCCTTGGATTTGAAGATCCTACCTCAAAGTCAGACTGCTGAATTGTTTTCATGGAGACATCACGTCTCTTGGGTAGTGAGTGGTACGACCTGAAACAGAGGAGTATGCCTGCCTATTTTCCAAATTCTTCAATGAGTGTGGTAGGTTGCAAGGAGGTCAAGGATTATGAAAACGAGAATAGGGAGCATAGTAAAATGAGATTCAAAAAAAGATGGACTTCCCCCATTCTTTATTGTACCAAGGCGAATGATGAATTCTTAGGATACATTTTTGTGTCCCGTAGTACTTATTCCAGGGATTTTTGTTGTTTCACATAATAACAATTATAAAGACAATAAGGATGAAAAATCACACAATCCCAATTTTTTTACACATCATGTATTTTTTTAGATCTAATATAAATTAATACTTGTGAGTATTTAAATGTGAATAATCACAGTTATAGCATAAGTAAATTTTGTATTTTCATTTGTACTGATTAATCTGCTGCAATAATTTATACGATAGTATATGTTCCTTATAATTTTTACTTAAAATAATTCCTTGAATAAATATGGAATAATTTTCTTAACCATTCCCATAGTGCTGACTTGTACTTGTACTTTTTCTCCAATTAAAGATTATGTTGTGTAGAGACCTTCCTCCAACTTTTGAGTTATTTCTTCATGAAAATTATTCTTGGGTGAAATTACTGGGTCAAAGGCCTTTGGCTACTTTAAGCAGTAATAAAGCAATTCTATTTCGCTTAGCCTAGATTTAGAATAAACTACGAGGTGCTATGGGGATTAACTAAAATGGGAAAGGAGAGTGGAACATCAGAAAGTTACTACCTGCTGTACAGCTATCCCACAGATCAAAGGTAAAAATGTGTGACAATTGTCGAACAGAAACCATTAGTATCTCTGTGTTCAGAATGTAGTTGGAAAGCTTTCTTATATTTCACTTCTATAAAGTGTCTTCATCCTTTCATGCCCTGCCCCTTCCCATCATCTGATTAGCCGACATTAATCAGACACATAGCGTACAGTCTGGAGGATACCTAGATAAGTGTACTGGACAAAACTGAGAAGAGAGCGTGCGCCTAGCATCAGGTAGGCACTGCGTAGCAATGACAATGTGCTACTGCTCCCACTTGAGAGAAGAGGCACAGGTTGAGCGGTGGCTCAGATGGCCCATGTTTAAATAATAAAGAACTAATGAACTCAAAACCTCAACCTTCATGCCCCTTTTTTATAGCACGTCGAGTCAGTGAGGGCTTAATGCCTTGTAACCAAAACCAAGCCATATTGCTCGTTAACTCCTTTTTAAACAAAGAAATAAAAAAATGGAAGTCCATGTCAAAGTTCTTTCTAGAGTCAGATTTTTTAAATGTTGGGTTAATTTTTTCGTCTTTTCTAGTGAACATGATTTTAAGTGTATGAAAGCACCTCTCGCCTCATGCTTAGGACAAGAATATTCCGAAGGGTCAGAGTGACAAAAATATAAAATTTAGTTTTTGTTCTGAGAAGTTTAAGCGTTCTCTGCCCTCACACACACAAGTGAAAACACCTTCGCACTAGTGTAAAGCTCTTATTTTGTTGTTCAGGCTTGCAAAGCCCAAAGAGCACACCAAATTGCTAACCCTGTAGTGGATGCTCCCTGACTTATGAAGAGACTGTAACTGGAAGTGTGGCCCACAGAGAAAACCATGCAGCCTGTGCTTCACCTGCCTGCAGGGCCTTTCAGTTTGTGCTGCGCTTCCCCCCTGGATAAGGCAAGGAAGCGGGTCTCTAAGGTTCCTACAGATGACCAGCTCGTTTGTCATGGTGCAGTAGTTAATTATTGCTTCCAGCATTTTCAAAATGCCCTTTATTTTAAGTGGTCTTCTTTTAAGCCCCTGAATTATTTTGTAGCCAGATGAGCTCTTTTACATTAAATTTAAAAATAAACTACTGTAATGGCATGTGGTGCACTCAACCTTTTGCTGTAAACTCTCAGAAAGGTGAAAATGCTGAGAAGGGTTATTGGTATTCTGGAAACAACTTCACAAATAGCTGCAATGGTCTGGAAAAGACCTTCCCGCAGTTACCGATCCCCAGCCACAGCCAAGAAAGGTGCTACTGCAGGTGCAGAAAATGCCATGCATAGGACACCACACCAACCTAGTAACTGTATCCTGGAACATCCCACCAGCTTGTGGCCAGATGATAAAGACGTTGTGCATTTGTGGTTGTTGGGGGCAGGAGCTAACGGTTGAGTGTTTTTGAATTCTTCAGTGATGTGATCTCTCAGGGGCACCAGGGCCCAGAGCCAGCCCCTCCTTGTCATCAGTAGCACCTACCGAGTCTCTGTGAGCTGGATGGTACAGTCAATGGCACAGCTCCTCTCCAGCCCACCAACTTTGCTTCTCAGTCCCTTGGTCTCTTTCTGAATTCTTCAACTTTTAACAAATACTAATTTTGCTTCTGCTATCAGGGGTTGTGTTGTGACCTTTCAAGGTCAGACAAGGTCATGAGAATCAGGTGGATGGAAGAATATTCACAGAGCCATTGGGGTGTCTGATGTGCCTTTACTTAAGGGTGGGCAAGCCATGTAGGCTATGCTGCAAGCTGCGTGTCACACTGCATGTCACCTGTCCCCTCTCCGTGTCGGTGTCTGTGCACACGCACAGTGAGAAGCCCTACCTCCTTCAGTACTGACACAAACAAACCTGGCATCAGGCCAAAAGGTGAAGTAACATGGCATGAGCTGGGTACATGAGCCCACTTCATGTTATGGGAGCCATTTATCGGACCCAGACTCAAGGCTGTGAGGACACACTTACCAGACCCATTCAAGGTTGTGAGAAACTGCTTCTCTTAGTTACCCAGACCCCTGGGTGAGGAAGCGAGGCTGCCTCCACTTACCCTACAGGGGTACAATCATGAAAAGTTAGGTATTTTTATTTGATTTTCACTTGTTCTGTACACGCACACACACGCACACACAAAACGCTTGATCTTGATCAGTGTTTGAATATAACCTTTCACTCCTCCATTTTGATAGGGCTTAGAAGAGTCAGGTGCTCTAATGAGAAGCACGTATTGTTAAAGGATAATTAGCCAAAAACAAAAGATGCTAAGCAGTGGAACAGGCCTATATGTAGTACTTGCACTTTGACTGAAGAGGTAAAAAGAATAATAACCTCTTTATTAAGTGCCTCTTTGTGTCTTCACTTAATTAACGTCTGTTACTCCCCTGCCCCTTCACTATGGGCCCCATGGGAGGAGGGGGACTAGACAAGCTTGGCTCCCTGTGGCTCTTCCAGAGCCTCACCTCGCGTCTGTCACATCATGAATAGGTGCAGGCCGTCAGCGTACATTTGTTGAACACATGGGTTTGGTGTTATATAAAATAACTTGAATATGGATAGAGAAAGTAGCTTGAGGTGTTAAATTCTTTTGCCCTCAGATATTCCTCAACCGTTCTTCAGACTATTTCTGTGCCATCTGCACGGGATGGAAAGAAAGGCCTAGGGAACCCTGTCGGCATAATTTATTATATTTACGTAGCACCTATCACCTTGGTGCTGTATCTAGGTCAGCGATTTCCCTAAGTTTATTTCATCACACCCCAGAGCATCTCCATAGGGCCATAATGCCTTAGAATAGCCTCAAAATAAAATTAATTTTCATCCCACTTAATTTAAAAAAAATAAACATGGCCCATGAAGGAAAAGCCTTATAGCACCAAGAATATGATTTTAAAATACAAAATTCCCAGAGAAGTTGTCAACCAGAGCTCCACATTCATTCTGAAATAATTATTTTTTATTTGCTTATTTTAATAAATATTTATGAGATGTTTACCTTATGTCAGACATTATACAGTGTAATTGAGATACAATGATGTAGTTTTCATTCTAAAGGAGCTTGTTTAAAGGTCAGTGTAATGGGGATAAAATATGATGTAAAACCCAAAGTTCAAATTTAATATTTGTTGGGTGTCCACACAAGTTAAATAGAGTGCATTATCCTATGTTCCCTACCTTTTCCTGACGTCTATACCCCTTACAATTAATCCCACTTAAGGGAGCCTCTGACAAGCAAAACATTATATCCTGAGTCTGACAGGACACACCCTGTCTCATGGATTCACTCATGTTGCAAGATTCTGAAATTCAGGTGACCAGACCCTGTCAACCTTCAGTTCGATACCTCCAGCCTCTGATATTTTGTGTGCACCTTGGTCAGGCACCTAAGAGCCAAATTAAATGTCCTCATCACTAAACCAATTTCTTCACCCAAATGCTTTTATTTCTTTTAAACACAGATAGGTACAAAATATGGAAACATTTTTTAATGCTTTATGTTATTAGAAGAATATGATCCTTGGAATTATAAATATATGGGTTCAAACTCCAGTTCTTCTCCTGGTGCACACGGAGTCACATGACTAGATTTCTCCTCCCATAAAAGACAGTAGCTCCAACCTCTTAGAACTGTTAAGAGAATTAAATGAGACCATACATAAGGATCTTAAAACAGTGCCAAAGACAGGAAGTTATTCAACAGATTTTTTCTCCACTCATATAATAATGTAAGTCATTATTATAAGATTATCATTTTGACTCTACTCACCGAAAGTATGCAAACAATGGCATTGTTCTCAATATATTTTAAGATTTTCATTCATTTTAACAATTATGCCATTATAAGGAAAATAATGACTTGCTTTAGTGAATGGCACAAGATAATGGTGTGAGGCTCTGGGCTGGGAATGTCTGGGCAGCTGTACTAGCAAAGTGCTACCCACAGGTGACGATCCTACAAAGTCACTGCAGAGAAATGACGGTGATCTAACCAGTAGTGCAAATGCTGTCATGATTCTGTTACATGGTTTGCATAATTAGTGCATATACATGTGGCATATACATATACACATATTTACACAGACAGACACACATATGTAAGGTCTGTGCAGAAAGTATCCAGCCACGTACTATGAAAAATAGAGACATTTATGGAAGAAGATACAAGATAGGACAACAACACCTTAGTCCCCTTCATAGTAGGCACCTTGGGATCTCACACATTCCCAGTCTCCATCAGCTGCCCTATCAAATTTTCCTGAATCTCATCAATGGTTTGAAATCTCTTCCCTTTCCATGGTGATTTTAGTTCGGGGAAAAGCCAGGAGTCACAAGGTACTAAATTTGGGTTGTAGGGGGACCGAGTCATCTCGGTGATTTGACGTTTTGCCAAAAAACTCTTCATGATACGTGAAGCATGAATAGGTGCATTGTCACGATGAAGCTGCCAATCACCAGTTGCCCATAGCTGTGGTCTTCTAAATAATCTGAATAGTTTCCACAGAGGAATGTTCAAGCTTAATGCAAAATCTGAAGCAGATGCATTGCTCTACTTGCTCAGTCATTGTGAATGTGATGGCCACACAGTGCACATGCTCACTCAACAGTGTCTACCACCCCCACCGACTAGTACAGTGAAGTCACCATTGTTCGAGCATGTGCATTCCAGTCCTCTCTCATTGGCTGCCAGGTTCCACTTATATCGGGCAACCTGTTCTCATTATATTAACAATGGCTGGGCATTTTCCAGGCAGACCTCATATATATACATATAAATGGGTAAAGTGTAATAGTGCAATAAGACTATATATTAAGAAACCTGCTTTCATCATTATCTAAAACAATTTAGGTCAGCATTACACATAAATTTTTTAAAACATTTATTTTTTATTTATTTTTAAACTGTTTAAAGATTTTATTTATTTATTTTTGGAGAGGGGAAGAGAGGGAGAAAGAAAGGGAGAGAAACGTCAATGTGTGGTTGCCTCTTGAGCGCCCCTGCACTGGGAACCTGGCCCACAACCCAGACATGTGCCCTGACTGGGAATCGAACTGGCAACCCTTTGATTTTCAGGCCGGCACTCAATCCACTGAGCCATCCCAGCCAGGGCCACTACACATAAATTTTGAAGTGATATGTCAGAGTATTTTCTCTAAATTTGCACTCTGCCCAGTATCCTTTTGCTTCCCTCTGAACTCCTTGTGAACCTCCAAGACAAATGGATTCATCAATGTGATTGATCAGATTGCAAAACACTGATGAGACCATGTCCCTAATAGGCAGAGTTCTGGTACGTTAGAATGTCATGCGCTAGCGTGGGGCTTTCTTCCACATTATGATCAGGAATTGGGAAGCTGAGCCAAGGCCTTTTTCTTGGTCTCTTTCTCCCAGCTTGATAATGCTGGTTATTACTTCCAGTTGCTGAACCATATGGCAAATGGCAGGCAACTACTTAAGATTTAGGATCAGACGGAGGTAGGAGGCCCCATTAAGACATGTTCATTCCAGCTTAACTCTACCAGATTCTGCTTGGAATTTGTTGAGAATTGGAACAACCAATAATAAAGCAAAGCCTCCCATCCCACCCCCCACTATCGATCCGTTGACATATTCCTTAGAAGCCCTCCAAAAAGAAACTGCGGGAAGGGCAGCCCTGGGCACTCCTGGGCGCAGCTCACCTTACCTTGCCGTTACTTATGGCATCACTGTAAATCGTATGTGTTGTTCTGACCTTTTGAATAGCAAAACTGGAGCCAAATTGGGCTTCGAACAAGAAGCCAGGCCCTGTGAACAGAGGACTTGCTGTACTAGCAGCAGAAGAGAAGGGCTATCACTCAGGCTGCTGTCGAACGGCACAGCCAGATCTCTCTGCCCGAGATATATTTATTCAGAATTGTACAAAAATAATTAGCAGGATAATGGATTCTTTTTCTTAAAGTGTTTTTCAAAAAGCAACTGCCCTTTCCATCTCATTGATCAGATTGGAAGGATATAGATACTTCTCTTCCTGAAATCAAAAGGGAAACTCAAATTTCTGTATTAGAACACAGGATATGACATGAATTGGTCGAGAGAGCTGGACTAATATTTTACTCCATGGTCCTCAGAATAGGAAGGTGTCTTTCTCAGGCTAAATAATAATTTCTTTTCAGTGGGTTATCCCTCCATGTTGATATTAAAAGCAGCTTTAAAAACATCCCATTATGTCACAGCGGCATCTACACAACATATATGGATGGAAAAAAAAATGTGTGGATGTCATTTCTATCTTTCCACAAACTGAGCTCATATTCTAGGAGACAAGATGAGAAACTGATTCTCTCAGGCAGAAGGTCTCTGCAACATAGTGCCCTGTATATAATGTTTTGTGTTACGTGTGCCCATTCCAATAATCTTATGCTAAGTGATCCTCGTAATTTATCATATTCTCTGGTATGGGTACTGAAGCCTAATTTGCTTATTCTGTCCATTGTTACTGTTTACTCCATTTTAAAATATGCTATGGCTTTTGTGGAAGTCGTGGAACACAAGTAAAGAATTTGATGGCAGAGAAGTTATGCCTGTGTTGCTTCCCCTCTCCTGATTTGGGGCGTGACAACTTATTCTCTCTGTGCCAAGGCCAAAGTGTTCTTGGCCCATCTCTTTTGTGCTTTCTTGTCCATAAGAATCATGAATTACAGCTGGAGTTCTCCAGCAGTCACTAGGAAGCCCTGAGTTACTTTTATAGATGCTTTTGTCTCCCTGTCTGAACAATTAGAACATCATCCCAGTGTCCACCTCCAGTCTTGTAAGCTTATTCTTCCCAGTAGCTCTCCCCTGAGAATTCAGTCTGTGTCTCCGAGCTATGACTGACATCATCTAAGCCATCATAAGCACTGATACAATGGGGCCGTGTGGAAGGTTCCAGTGCCAATGGGTTAAGTAGACTCTCTCTCTCTCTCTCTCTCTCTCTTTTTTTCCCCTCACTGGGGAATATGCCTATTGATTTTTAGAGAGAAAGGAACAGGAGATGGGGGAGAAACATCGACATGAGAGAGAAACATGAATGGTTGCTTGAGGCTGCAGCTTAGGTGTGTGCCCTGACCTTTTGGTGTTTGGGATGATGCTCCAACTAAGTCACTCAACCAAGGCAATAGATTCTCTTTGGCCGATTTCTGATAAAGCACTAGGCACCCAAGGTATGTGGATGGCATATGGTCAACATTGAGTTTCTGTTGTTCATTGACTAAAAGTTAAGCTGCATTAGGCATCGCTGTGGCGAGCCACACATAAGACTCCACTGGGAAATATAGAGAGGGTTGAGAACCTAAGACAATAAATAAACATGTACAAATTAATACCGTACAAATTGAGCAAATAAATGCTGAGGGAACACAGAAAATATAATGCGGAACAATACTCCAGAGATCGGGAGTTATAAATGTTCACTAGAGGCCACAGTGGCGACACTAAGTTTGAACTGAAATTCGTGAACGTGCTCACTGAAGTGAACAACCCCTAATAAATATTCGGTCTGTAAAAGAGCGGGCAGCTCCCTGAGGAATCGCACCCCCCAGGATAAGTGCTCTCGGGCAGACTGCCTGCTGTGCGCACACACTGTTTCTTTCCACTGATCGCTTTACAAGCTCACACTTCCATGGTCACGTGCTCCCTTTGAGGCTGACCAATGAACACAGACCTCACAGCATTTTGCTATATCTTTGTGGCTGTGCACTTGCTTACATGGGAAGTCTTTTAAGCCAAGGCCTCTGGACCTGCGGTCCAATATGCCAGACACTTCATCCCAAGTGCCCGGTGAGAAGTTGATGCATGAGGTCATACCCCAGGAAACCCATCAGTGCACGCCTTTGATGGAAGCGAATTATAGTTTACAAATGATTAAAATATTATTAATGATAATATCAAGGTACTTGAGGCTGTAAGGGGAACTCTGAAAATGAGATGTTACCAGGAGCTCCAGAGTCTTAACCACTTGTCAGCTCGTGTTTTTAAAAAGTGCATTAGCTTTATCCAGTATCCATATAACCTTTCTGCTCTCCCTTGCTCTGTTTCCCTGGCAACCATTTAAAATGCTGCGAAAAGGGACTGCTGTCTTGAAAAGAAAAGGAAAATGATCTTAAACTTTCTCTTTTTTTTCTTTAGGGTTGATCTCCGTCTTCCCAGCCACTTGCCTGGCTCGTGGAGGTTTTGCCGTCTGCAGTGCCAGCTCACCGCGAATGTGCAGCTGCGGGGTAATTAAGGAGGCGGGTGCCCGCCCCCGCAGCAGCGGCTCCTTTGAGCGGAGGGTGAGTTGTGCAGGGTCAGCTAAGCGGCCCCGTGGCTGGGGGAGAATAGAACATAAAGCAGAAATAGAGCAACATGAACCTTCAGGAAGGCTCCCAGCCCGTCTTCAAGCCTCTCACCTTAGGAAGAGCCTTGTGTGACAGGGAATAGTCTCGCTGCCAGCTGTCACTCTGAAGGAGCTGGCTCTGAGAGACAGATGAAGGATGAGGGGGCTCTGGCCTAGGGCACAGCTGCATAGCACCTGTTTTGGGGGACTGCAGAATCCACCCCCTTCATGTTTACCAAAGCTTCTGTGAAGTCTGTTGTTTTTTTTTCAACTAAGGAAATATGTCCCTGTCTCATAAACCCCAAGATTCCTGTCTCCAGGAAGCATCCAAAGGGAAACGTGATGTTATTGCAGGACCGTGTCATACTGGAAACAAAGCTGCAGCTAATAAGGGTCAGAACTTGAGGCTTTCATTTACCATTTTTGAACTGTTTGTTAAAGACCCTTTTTTAAAAAAAGGAAGGGCAAACAGGGAGCACAGGAGATGCGTCAGGAATCATGTTGAATGATTTGCACAAGTGATCTCAATTAATCTCACAAATGACTCTATGGGTAGATACCATTTCTGTTTGTGTTTCCTCCTCCCACCCACTTCTGAACGCTCAGAGGTGACGTGGCTCACCCGAGCTCCAACCATGTTCTAGAATCAGGATTCAAAGCCTGGCTGTTTAACTCCAAAAAGGTCATGTCTCTTCCATCGGTCCTGCTGCCTCCCTGGCATTGCCTGTCAAAAGACCGAAAGGACAGAGATAGCCAGCAGTCAGGACTACGTCTTTTATAGAAATAGACCTGTGTTGTGTCCAGGAAGCCACTGCCAGCACAGAATATGGAGAGACAGAATGGTTTCCTCTAGGCAAAGGCGTCAGACAAGTGTTTATGTTATCTCCCTATTTGTTTAGTCTGCGTGCACATCATACAATAAACTGGGCTAGACTTAGAGGAAGGAGGAGTAAAAATTGGTATAAGCAATAGCACTAACTTAAGATATGCAGATGAATACCGCCTCACTGGCAGAAAGTAGCAGTAATTTGAAATGACGTTTGAAGAAAGTGAAAGAAGAGAGTGTCAAAGCAGGACTGCATTAGAATATCAAGAAGGCAAAAATCGTGGCTACAGAAGAGATACACGACTTTAACACAGATAATGCAGACATCGAATTAATAAAAGACTTCGCTTATTTTGGTTCAGTCATCCATTCAAATGGAGGCTGCAGCCAAAAAAATCATGAGAAAGCTGAGACTCAGGTGGGCAGCAATGGGAGAATAAGGAAACATCACCGGGAGCAAAGGCGTGTCATTAAAGACCAAGGCAAGACCATCCACACCCTGTATCCCAATTATGGTGTACGGATATGAAAGTTGGACAATGCAGGGTGACTGGAAAAAGGAATTTATTTGAAATACGGTGTTGAAGGGGAATTCTACAGATGCCTTGGACTGCTAGATGAATCCAGGGTTCTAAAGCAAATTAAGCCTGAAACATCACTGGAAACAAAAAACGACAGAACCGTTGCTGTCCTGCTTCAGGCACATCATGAGAAAGCAGGGTTCTTTGGTAAAGACAATAACGCTGGAAAAACAGAAGGCAGCAGGAAAAGAGAAGATCAAATATGAGATGGATTGACTATAAAGGAGGCCACAGGGGCTGAGCAGGGCTGTTGCAGACGGGGCAGTATAGACATCACTCATTCCTAGGGTTGCCAGGAGTCGGACTGGCTCAATGGCAGGCAGCTCGCATTCGGCTCATCTGTCTCAGGAACACTGATCCCAAACAGGAATCTTGCGGAATCTCCTTCTGATGGAAATTATTTCAGGAATGGAGCATCGCAGAAGTAGGGGTTTCAGCTTTAAGATTTATTGGTGTTTATTTGGGATTTACTGTATGCTTGGCACTCTAAGAAAGACAAAGGAACAGGGTCTAGTGCTGTCTTTCAAGGGCAGGTGTGGCTCAGCCCTGCGGCAAGAACAAGCACCTTGGGAATCTGCAGAACTGGGAATGCGTGTCTGTTGTCACAGGCTGTGTGACCTCGGACGTGTACTCTGAGCTTTAGTTTTTGTAGTTATAAAATGAAATAACATTAATCCTTCCTCAAATTACCATGAGGTTTAAATAAAATAATGTAAGCATGGTATACAAGCATATTAGATAATAGTGATAGCTGTTATTATTATCAGCGTATAGCTACTATAATCATCAAAATAATAATTAAGTAGAAAAGCAAGGCATGATATGATGAAGTTCTAAAATAAGAGGCTCATTTTTATGGATGAGCCATGAAAGAGATGAATGTGAGCTGGTGATCAGGACAAACTTGTAAAGAAATTGCATTGGTACTGGGATTCTTAGACGCACAAAAGAAATTAGGAGGTATTCCAGGCAGCTATGAAACTCATAAACCCCAAGAGTGAAGTTGGAGTAAGTAGGTTTAGAAAGGCCAGTTTAGTCAAAGGAAGTGACAGGTACTTGTGGGAGAGTAGAAGAAGAAAAGGTTGTATTCAGATGATGGGCCTGGTTATGGAAGATATTAAGATTGACCATTGTTCCCATAGACAAGGCCAGTCATTGCAGATTTTTGTCAGTTAGGATCCTGATAGGGAGGATCCTTGGTAACTACTAATCTGAAGAAATCACTTCCAGTCACAGTGAATCTTGGGACCAAAGGGCACCCACTGGGAGATGGACGGTGAACTCAGCGCATCTTCAGTCATCTTCAAACTATCCATGTTTGATGACATCTTTTACTCTATGACACAGGTAAAAGACCAACAGAATCTCAGAAGACAGGCCTCTAGAAGGGAGGGGAAATTGTAAACAGATAAAGAGATAACTAGACCAACCTAGATAATAAAGAGATGTTAGCCCTGTCAAGAGGAATTTGTTTTCCAAAGTAGATTTCAGGCAGTTAATCAAGGGTACAATATGCTGTGCTGATGACTTAGTGATATTTAAATGGGATTAGAAAGCAAGTGCTCATTAGCATTTGTGTCATCCTACACTGAACTCTTACCTTACAACAGTAGGTTTCTATTTTAGCCATCCCATCATATTATTTTTCCCTAAAACTGCCTGCCTTAAAAAAAAAAACAAAAAACGAAAGAGGTTGAAGGAAAAAATGAACCCAAGATGATTCAATACTGATCCTTCCAAATAAGTTATCATAACAGATTGATATTAGGATGAGTACAATGTGTTAGAAAATTATTATAACACTAACACAACATTTTGGAGTTCTGTTCATTTCATTGGTCATGTTGATCCTGCTTCTGGCTGGGTTCATGGAATTCTATTTGGTTCATTGCATCTTCCTCCCTTTCTATACCCTGAATCATTTACAAATATTTTTAAATGCCTACTATCTCAAGGTGCTTCTAGGAGGTAGTCATACAATAATGACAACAACAACAAAAAAGACTTAGGGCACTCTACTTCTAGTGGGGACTTAGGTTTAAAAAATAAATAAAATAAAACTGCTCATAGTGCTATGAAAAAATAAAGCAAGGGAACAGAACAAAGAGTGATGCAAAGGGCCTGAGTTTGGACTGTGTTGGAGGGAAAACAGAGACCAGTGCGACTAAAGGAGAGTGAACACTGCAGAGAGGGAGAGGAGGTGCACCAAGGAGGTATCAAGGAGTATAAAGGAGGGAGGAAGAATCCTGCGGGGCTGGGCAGCCCATTGTTAGGACACTGGCATTTACTATGAGGAAAATGGAAAGCCATAGAATGGATATGAACAAAGAAGAAATCTTAGCTGCTCTGTACTTTGACAGGATTGCTGAAGGGGTTTTTTCAGGGGAAGCAAGTACCAGACAGGAGATGACCCACATTTCAGGAGAGAGACTATGGGCACTTGTACCAGGGCAGCTGGGATGAGGAAACTAAGAAGTATAAAAACTCTGGATGTATACTGGAGGTAGAATTGATAAGGTTTGTTGATGAATTAGATATTGGGCATAGGATATAAAAGAGGAGTCAACAATAGAACTAGTTTTTGGGCATAAGCAATAGAAGAAAAGGTTCAAGGACAGAAAAAATTGAAGAAGAAATAGGTTGATGAGGTGTTTGAGTAGGTGGTGGAGGTATGACACCCAAGAGGTTAGTTCAGTGAAGCAGTAACAAACCAAGAATGAGGAGGGAAAGGACAGCTTAGAGATTTGAGGACCATTTTATTGAATTTCACTTATGCATATATACTCATTTATCTAGAAATTGATTTGAATATGTTGTATAAATCCATGTACAATACTTTAATGAAAATAGGAGATGTTAACCTGCTGAAACAATCCTGTGAAATACCTACTTAGGCAATATCGAATGTTCTTTGCTTGGGAAAGTCTTTCTTGCATCCCACAAAGTCGCTCCAGGTCTGCCTCATGGGTGTTAACACGGTGTATCTCCTATGCTTCTGACTGAGTAATTCACATTTGTTCTGTGTCAACATAATCTACCAAGAGGCTTTACTGACTCACTAGTTGCTCAGAGAAAGGAGCACATATGCTGTGAGGTGCTGTCCCTTCACTAGGGGACCACAAGGCAAGGCCAAAGCCTGGACATGGCTATGCATCTAGTTTGGGCCAGAATTTAACCTCCACTGTGCCCTCCTTTAGCAAACACAGCTTCCCTACCTCCATAGCTCATTCTTTATGACCTTTGGCTCTGCTTTTTCTTTCTGTGTGCCTGGGTACCCAGCCATGGGGTGGTGACAGGCACCCAGATCCTGAGAGGTTCAGATAGTCCACCAAGCACTCAACAACAAAACTGCAGGCAGGCATCTGGTGAAGGGGCACACGGCAGCTGAGTGCCAAAATTCTTGGCTGCGAGGATTTAGAGATGATTAGATATAATAAAATCCACAAACCTTGAGGAGAGTTCAGTCAAATACTAGATTTATTCTCTTGGTATTTTTTTGGACCAGAAGCTGAGGATCTTCTTACAGTAAGAGCCTCCATTAACTGAAACACTTTTTATTTGTATTTATTTTTTTGGCCAGAAAAGCACTTCACATCCATGATCTCATTTAAGTTTCACTCCAAATTCAAGAAATAGAAATTATTAACCCCAGTTTCCAAATGAGAAAACCGAAACTTGGAGAAGTACTATCACTTGGTCAAGGTCAGGCAGCTGTTAAGTGGCAGAGCTGGATTTCGACCAAGTTTTGCCTGCATTTGAAACCCTGTGCTCTTAATCACGGCTTATTTTCTGCATTTGCACGTCTTCCATTGAATTGTTGTTTATTCAAGCTACGTGTGTGGAAGAAAAGTATCAGTCAACACTTGAATAGCTTGTGGTGGGGAGTCCACCATTTCTGTTTCCCAGCATTTGTGCTTACAGCTATTAATGAGGAGAAGCCTGTCTTCACAAAAGCACAGCCCCGTAAATCTATCTCTGCATTTCAGCGGGCAGATCGGGAGTTGGCACGCGGTCTAATCAGCCCGCACGCACGTAGCGTATTTAAAAGGCGCATGGCGCTGGGGAACAATACTTCTCCAGAGACAGGATGTCGGCGATGAGCAAGAGGCCGACAGCTGAACCGTAGGCCTGCGCGCTCAAAGGCAGCCTCGATGCGATCGGGCGTCAGGGTGCATGGGGGAGGAGTGTTTTTGTGCAGTCAGGGTGATAGATTGGTTGTGTTAATTAATTGTGTATATTGAAGTTTGTTACCACTTCATACCAAGCACCTCCTTGAAAGAGAGAGAGAGAGAAAGAAAGAGAGGAGCCAAACAAAAACCCTAATCTAATATTCAACAAACATTCTGCACCCAAACAGCGCATCTTTGTCTGAAACCTTAGTTCCAAGAACCACTTACAGACTTTCATCAACACATTATAATATTAATCAAGGCTCATAATGCAGAGTGATTTGCATGCCAACAAATATATTTACACTGCAAATTGTTTGTTGAGAAGCCTTGGAGAGAAATGCAATTCACTGCCATAGAACTGAAATCCCCCACTAAAATCCAGAGAAAATAAAGAATCTGTAGAACTTGATCCTCTAGAGCCCTGAGTAAGAGATTCATTAGCATTCTAATTCCTTCTAAAGAATTTAGCTCCCAACTAAATGTCAGTGTAAGTGTAGATGTGCTTTTCTTCTCTTACTAACATGTATTTAAAAACGTGTGCCATAATTGCAGGTTCACAGAGAGCTACAGATTAGACAGACAGATAGATGGATAGATGGATGATAGATAATCTCCTTCGCGAGAATTTTGTTTAGGTTTCTCAATTGTGCCTTGTTGAATCGACCCTCTCACCTACATCAACTGTGCCTCCTTCTCTCCGTTTCCATCACCTCCTCTGTAATCATAGCTACTGATCGCCTCCTCCTAGGACTGCTGTCACAGCTGCCTTGCTGGCTCCCTGTGTCCCCTCGACTTGTGGTTCCTGTGTAATGATTTTGGCATCCAAATTCCATTTATATATGAGGTCGATTTGTATGATAAATTGCCCGGTCACCCTCCTTACGAGTTTTTACATCCTGCGACCCACCTACCCCCCCCCCGCCATGGCTCTCCCCCTCACTCTTAGACATTCCCACTGCCTCACTTGGTGGCCATCCTCTTTCCTTGCCTTCCAGTCTGTCTCAGACACTCTCTTGATATGCTCTCCCAGCACTCTGTACTGCTACTTCAAGGCACTTACCACAGTAAGCAATTAAATAATTAATTTTAATTCATTTAATTTAAATTCTATCTTTCTCATTCCCATTCATTTCCATAATGTATTCCTGACTATTATGAGAGATGCAGAACAATATACTAGGAGAGTGCTGTTGGAAATATAATTGTCTCCATTCGCTTCCTTATTTGGCCAATATAAATTTAGTATCCGTTGCATACAAGTACTTTGAAGATATATATAGATATATACAGAGGCAGAGACAGAGATAGAGATAGATACATTTAATAAATCCGCCTGGTTTTTCATCCTTCCTCTACCTCTTTCTAAGTGAATACTAATTTGGAGCAAGTTACTGAAGTTGGGTTCCTCCTTTAATATTCTCATTTGTAAAATGTAGCTCACACTAATGAGTGTGAGCTACAGGGAGGCCCGATAGGGAACATTATTGGAGGAGGGCATTGACAGGACATGATTGCTGGTCAACTGGTGAAACGAGGCCAGGCAGTCAGGTGCTCCTCCTCCCCGCCTTGTCCTTGGAATGTGCATTTCACTTGCCTTCTCCACGCTAAAGGGTGACCCAAGGACACAGCCTTGAAAGAACAAAGTGGTTTGAAATCATAGAGCTGATATACATTATTTGACCCCGTTAAGGCCTCTATATAAATAAACTTTAAGATCCTAGCAAGTGAGTAAAATCTACTTGTCCTGCAGCTGCCCGATACAAGCTTGGTAAGTAAATTCCCTTGTTTAAGAAAACTGCCACCTACTTACCTGGTGTGTTCTGCTTGCTTTCTTTCTTTGGTCTCTCCTTGCCCTCAATGTGTGGAGGGCCAATTCATGAAGAGGTTGTTTATTTCCATACAAATAACTATAAACCTACTTTTGCCCCACACTGTATTATCAAGAATAGCTAGTATGTAGAAATGCCATGGAAGAATTAGCTGGTATTATTAACTTCATTTTTATTACTACTCTAGACAAAACACTATGATAGGTGCTGTGAGAAATAAAATTCAGTGAATTATAAGCCCTGCCCTCAGGAAGATTGCAGTCTGGTTAGTAACATGAAATGGAGACACCAATGTTAAGCATGTTACTAAGTTGAAGAGTTGGCATGTACTCCACTTAGTCTCAGGAAGTAAATCTGTTTCAGGTGGCATGATTAGTGAAGACTCCTACAGAGAAGTGGAGCTTGAAGGAGAACACAAAAGATCTAGTGCTTAACCATCAACTCACCAGGGTTATTTCCATTGGGTCACAATATCACATAGACACAATGGGGAGATAAAATCCCTAAGTCCTAGGTGCTTTTGATTACACGTTTACCTCTCTGTCCTCCTGGGCTTCATCCCCATTATGACCACTGATTGTAATTGTATTTTTTAACATGAACAAAATAGAGCCATGTTACATGGCAAGTGGAAAGAAGGCCTAGCTGGAGTCAGGCCCCAACCTTTGCAAGTTCGTTCAACAGGCATCCATTTGAGTCTAATCCTGTGGCCGGTACTGGATATGTCAGGCTCTCAAGGGTAGGGCAGCCAGCTGTTGCACAGCTGCTGAGCACAGAGCAGATAGAAAGTCAGCCCTGAACGTGAACAGCGAATTGCATTCCTGAAGCTACAAAGGCTAATAAAGCATTGCACTTGCCTTTGAAGGACTTCGTGTGCTGGAGAAAAACCTTGAAAGACATCAAGCCACAACGCATACTGAGCACTGGGGGGTTCTACTGGAGTGGCAGCACAGGGATGATAGTGGGCAAGGGAGAAAGAAACTGAGGGAGGGAACAACTCAGAAATGGCTTCAAAATTAATGAGACCCATGAGTTGAGTCTGGTACGTGAGTAGGTGTCAGCATAGTTAGTGGAAATGTGATGTTCTGGGCAAAGGGGACACTGAGAAAAAAACTCAGAAAAGACTTGGTTTGCTTGGGACAATCAAGCAGTTCAAAGTAAGGAGGTTCAAGCAAAGCTTCACCCACAGTGTGCCTGGGGTGGGGTAGGTGGGAGGGAAAGAGGGCTGTGGGAGAAGTGGGGTGGGGACCAGGCCACTGACTCCTCTTTTATTTACTTTTATTTTGCTTAATTTAAATTTTTCAATTATAGTTTACTTTCAACATTATTTTTTATTGGTTTCAGGTGTATAGCATAGTAGCTAGACAATCATATACTTTACAAGGCGATCCCCATGATATTTTCAGTGTCTAACTGGCACCATACATAGCTATCACAATATTATTGATTTTACTCCTCATGCTGTACTTTACACCCCATGATTACTCTGTAACTACCAATCTGTACTTTTCAAACCCTTCACCTCTTTCTCCCCCAACTCCCTCCACTCTGGCATCCACTGGTCTGCTTTCTGTGTCTACAATTCTGCTTCAACTTTGTTGTTCATTTATTTTGTTATTTATGTTGCGTTTGTAACCATACTAAAGTATCTGGAATTTTTCCTATAGACACATAGAAAATTTTTGTTGTTGTTTTGACAAAAATTCAAGTACACATAAAATTAGAGACAAGTAAAAAGTTGCATCATATGAAATTGCTGCTTTTAGGTCAATAATGATCTAATATTGGCAGTTCCATATGGTTCCATCTAAATACAATAAACACTCCTATACCTATCATGTAGGTTTATAAATTGCTACTATTTTACCATATTTGCTTCATTATTTTTCCTGAAGTATATTAAAGTAAATTAAAGGCATATGGCATTTCTTCCATAAATATTTAGTATGCATCACTAAAAATAGATGTTTCTCCAGAAACACAATACAGTCATGTGCCTAATATAATCAGCAAATGCCCATGCCATCTACCGAGCAGTCCATATCCATATTTTTCCAATTGCCTCAACCACATAGTTTACCCTCAGTGTGGTCAAACTTTGCAAAGTCTTTTGCATAGTTAAAGTAAAACCACAACCACCAGCAACAAAGCAACACTTTGGATATGAGATGCTGTCAAATTAGTCATTCATACAACTCCAGAGCATCGGTCCTTATGACGAGGATGGTAACACCTTCAGCTGCAGTGGGGCGACCATGGTACAACTGTGCCACACCGGGTGTCAGGCAGCGCACAGAAGGGAGCCTGCGCCGCTGCTAGGCAAATGCAGGAGACACCTTGGCCCCCGTCTACTTACTCAGTTGAGAAACTAAACCCCTATCTTTGGGATCCTATAAATGAGCTGTGAGAAGAACTGCTGGGGGCATTTGGTTTCCGTCGGATGCTGTGGCCCTAATGCAAGCCGTTCACTGTTGCCCACGGCCACAGTGGAGAGGGCTGGATGGATTAAGAGTGAATGGCATGAATCAGTTCAATGAATGCAGCGTTCTAATCAACGAATTGCATGGCTATAGGTGTTTAGGCAGGGGCTGTGGGTTTGGGTGTGCTTTTCCATATGGTTCTTAAAATAATTTGATACTAGAGATGCCCCCAATAGTAAAACACTCTGAGTGAGATCATGGTAATAGGACAAAGAAGGAGAAAAGGTGACTAGAAGGCAAGAAATAACTGAAGAACTTGAAAGAGTTAGTGTTTTTCAATGAAGAATTAATCAGAATTTCTTGGCAACCAAGATAAAAAGATATGAAAATTAACACATACGTTTGGAGGCTTATATTTCCTTCTATTATAAATTGTTGACAGTATCATCATCACCACCATCATCATCAATGTCATCACTACCCGATGCCAACGTGTTTACCGCCTCATGCTACGGAGAACACCTACAAGATTATCTTACTCACTCAAACCACCGGTGCTCACTGTGTCCGATGCATGTGGCATTGCACTTGGGAGCAGAAGAAATAAAATGACGAATGTATCTATGGTTCTGGCAGGGATCAAGCCTGCACCCCTGAAAGGAGATACATGAGACAATAGCAATTGCATAAATAATTTCTGTTAATTAAAATAACTAGAATTTACAGGATTCCCTACTGAAAATCGGAATCTATCCAGGGTCTCCATATCTCTTACCTAATTTACTCTGCCCAGCAGCGCTGAAGGAAAAGTACTATTTCCATTTTACAGAGGAGATCTTTTAAGATCCTGAGCAGTTAAGATAATTTTCTGAGATCTCACAGCTAATAAGTGACAGAGTTAGGATTATACCCAAGTCTAACTAACTTGAAAGGTGGTGCTTTTTCCACTATGCTCTGTGACTTCTTATGATAAAAATGATCTTTTAAATTATAAGTCCAGGAAGAGTTAGAAGGAGAAGGGAGCACTTCTGAAAAGATAGTACTAGTTCTACATATAATGATCACATCTGATGTCATGAGTTGTAAATGTCTGATTAATACAGAAAAAAATAAAAAGGAGAAGAAAGAAAAGCAGACAGAAACTGTGTAGCTCGAATATTCCAGGTGTCTGTGTGGAACAGCCTTGGAGAGTATCACTGGGTCATGTTGATACAGCGCAGCTGCATTAAGTAAATGGGCTGTCATCCCTGAGGACACAGCCACTGGACCACCATAAGCTGGTGTCTCCCTGGCTCGTGCTAAGCCCTTCCCTCCCCCGCTTCTCTCATTCAACAACGAAGGGAATTCATTTTTCTTACAAAGACAGAAATCCAATATTAAAGAAATCAACCTGTAAATATCAAGCGAACAATCTTGCAGTCCCAGAGGGTTTGCTTTGGCTGGAGACGACCAGAGCTCAAGATCTCTAGGACTCAGAGGGATGAAGACAGTTGCTGTTATAAGAAAATTAAAATGGGCATGTTAAAATGTTCTTTACGCTGCTGGTTAGCTGATTAGCAGGAGGCACTGATCTCCCAGCACAGAGGTGTTCAAATGAGGGAGGGGGCAGGTCACAAGGAAATAAAAGTAATACCACCTATTAGCATCTCTTTGGTAGTAAGCCTTGAATGAGCAGTTGTTACAATAGGCTGGTCGTTTGGGACCACCAGAAGTAACAGCGTACAGAGTGGGTGGAACCCTGTATTTGACCTTGAGGCTCCCACCTCCACCATTGCTTTCCTTCTCCACCTCAACAAGTGCATGCTCAGCCTGTGATCCTTTTCTCAGTGGACTGTTACCTCATCCTACTTTCTGGAGAAATAATCTTCCCTAGAACTGGTAACAACAGGAGTAAGCACATGACTTTGCAGCCAGAAGACCTGGATATAGACATTATCTTCCATGTATCACCCATGAGGCTATGGCTTAACCTCCAGGGCTCAGTTTCTACATCTGTAAAATAGGGATATTAATTTATAAGGTTATGAGAAAGTCATAATTAAACAAAGTAATGCGTATAAACTTCTTATCATAGAGCTGGGTGTCTAACACATATTTAGGAGAGACACTGACTCTAATTCTCCCTGCTGTATTTCCATGGAAGGCTTCCTTCCATTCCTTTAGCAGAAAAAAGCAGCATTGGGCAAATGGGTTTCTTAGTTCTTTCCGGCCTCTCACTCGCCCCTGTCTAATGAAGGACTGACTTCACTGACTGGTACCATGAGCCTGCATTTCCTTGGGCCACAGGTGGGGGCAGTGAAGCTCAGAGGCGGCTTGCCCCTTTCCCCTGTGCTGCCAAGTGCGCGTCCTAACAAGGCAGGATTTCCCTTGCTCCACTGGGCCAAGCCCGATGCGCAGGCAGCACCCTCTGGGCAGGGCCTGACACCTGTCATCCGGCGCTGGTCTTGAAGCCACCTTTGCTTTCATTCTCACTTTCCTCCCTTTGTACTTGATGGGATGTGAAGCAGGACACCACCTTCCCTTCAGCAGGCAGAAGCGAGGGTGCCTAATCACTGCTTTACTGATCTGCTTCTACCCCCAGAGGCCACAGGGTCTACACATGAGGAAGGTAGCCCAAGACCTGAATGCATCTTCCACCTCTGCCTGCCAGGGGCCCTGGGCTTCAGCGTAATAAAGCCGTGGCTGTACTTTGATCCTCATTCACAGCCTCGTTTCTGTTCTCAGCTGTCACAGGACATCAAGAGGAGGGCTGATGTAATTAATAACTAAAAGAGAAAGCAATCCATTTGTATATCCTACAATATAATTATAATTAGTAGTTTCTAATAATAATGTTTCTATTACCTAACATAGTCTCTAGGGGTAGAGTCCTCCCAGGAGCTTCCACTATTAATATTAACATGGAATCTGTAAACTGGGGATATTGGGTAAACAACAAAGCATGAAAATTAAGGCACTGGCTCAGTTCCTCCTCGTAATACCTGACATGGGCACACCCTTACCCTGTTTTGAGTTTGGTCCTGGGGACAGTCTTTGCTTCTTAGCTATCAGAAGAACCAGAACCATGGACTTGACATCATTCTAGGCTTAGGTAGGAGTTGAGTCCAGATCTGCCATGATCTTTCTCGTTAGAGGGGAAGTGAGTGCAGAGGCAGGGCTGTGAAAGAAGAACAAAAAGTATTCCAGGGAGATTTTAAAAGACACTGTGCATTTCTCGCTGCATTTGTAGAGACAATGATGGACTGGTAACATGGAGCACATCAAGTGCTCTGAACTTAGTTTCTAAATACCACGCCCCACTCAACCAAATTAGGGTTTCTTGGAGACATGCCTGACTATAGGACTGGGGAAGAGGAATCAGAAGATGAGCCTAACATATCTTGTTGTGCTAGAAGAAAAGGAAGTGTTTAAAGTATGATGAAGACACATCCAAAGGACACAGAAGCCAGCTTGATGGGACATGAACTGGCCAAATCTAGGATAATTTGAACATCAAACCAAATATAATCAAAACAAATTTCCAAAATGATTATAATCTACTGAATAAAATAAAATTTCATAATCTCATAGTAATAAATAAGCAAACGGCTAAAATACAGGGAAGCTTTTCCTTACAATAGCATGCCAATTAATAAACAGATAAGAAATGCATAAGAAATAAATGTATAAGAAATGATAGAATTAAGAAAATCACTACTTTGTAACCACAGTAGCAACAACAGCGGTAGGAAATATCAGTGGATATAAAAAAACAGTGAGTAAACATTTTATGAGGGCAAACTATTTACATAGTCTCAAAAAATCTTGCCAGAAATTACTCACTAATTTCAATGGGAAAAATAATAAATTACAGTGGAAAATGCTTGCAGATACAACCTTGACCAAATGATCACTCTCATTACCAATGAGACACACCAAAACCTCATGCCTCCTGACATGAGAAGAACACACTTATGTATATGATAGTCCTACCAAAAAGTGCATAACTGAATCTGGGAAAGAGGATATATCAGACAAACCCTAACTGAGGAACATTCTACAGAAAAAAAATGAATGCCTTGAAAGTAGAAAGGTAAGCTAAGGAGACTAAAGAGATATGACAGCTAAAGGCACTGCGCGATCCCATTCTGGACCTCAGATGGAAAAAACACATTTAAGGGACATTACTTGGAAAATGGGAATATTGAAAATAATATCTATGTATTAAATAATAACATTGTACTAAGGTTAAATATTCTATATTTTATAATGGTATGAAAACAGTTTTTTCTTAAGAAACTGAAGGGTTGGATATAGGGGCATGATACTTGTGGCTTTCTCTGAAATGGTCAGAAAAGTGTTAAGACACACACATGTGTTATCTATCTATCTATCTATCTATCTATGTACTCATCCATAGGGAGATGATAATAAAACAAATGTAACAAAATGTTAGCAATAGGTAAATGTTTTGAAAGGTTAGCGTTTTGTACTATTCTTGTGTTTGTATATATATTTGGAATTATTTCAAAGTTAAAACTTAAAAAGTATATATTTATAGAGCATTTACAGTTACCAGAGTAACCACACTTATTAGTTTATCTGATCTTCTCAAAAGAGCCCTTGGCAGTGGTGGGGGTGGTGCTGCTGGTTGTGGTGGTGGTGGTGATGATGGTGGTGGCAGTGGCGGTGGCGGTGGGGGTGGTGACAGTGGTGGTGCATATGTGTGTACACATGCTTACACAGTTTAGTTAGCAATATCCTCATTTTACACATAAATAAGCCAAAGCTCAAAGTGGTTATTTGATTTGTCCAAGGTCAGTAACTAATATTAGCACATGACTTTAG
Source organism: Mormoops blainvillei (assembly GCA_004026545.1). Classification (NCBI taxonomy): domain Eukaryota; kingdom Metazoa; phylum Chordata; class Mammalia; order Chiroptera; family Mormoopidae; genus Mormoops; species Mormoops blainvillei. The sequence goes on from PVJD01004697.1 coordinate 62,058, forward strand.
AAATCTTGAGTCCAAGTTAAGCATGCACTAAAAGCTCTCTTAACTAATTTCTGCTTAATTTCCACTTAACCGGCCTGCTGAATTAACTGCATTCTCCGCTCTCGCTGTCACTCACACTCTCGGAAGCCCGTGGCATGCAGAATTCTCTCATTCTACGCCAGCCCTTTCCCTCTGCCGCGGATGCTTTCACTGCTTGAGTCAGCTGCACCTTTTCCCAGATCTGTTCCTACCAGATGTACTTTTTCAAATAATTACATAATTTATCTAAATGCTTCAGAAACTGATACAATACGAATGTGAAAAGAGGACTGCCGTTTCTGTGAAAACTAAATAGAATATTTTGGAAAGATTCAATAGCAGCAAGCAGGGGAAAAATGGCAGTTAAATTAGATGTGGGAATAAACTGTAATAGATTAGGGGGAAAAAAACAGAAATGTCCAGAAGTGCTTTGTACTCAGATTGATTCACAACAAGAACCTTCACCCCCGTGCCTGACTTTCAAGAAATACAAACTAGAAATCATGAGTGATGACTTATGAATATTGTTGATGCAGGAAGATACCTATTTTCAGTCAGCCAATTCATTCACGAAGGAAAGGCTTTGACTCTGTCAAAAGCCAAATGAATGTACATTTACATGCTTTGGCATATTTACAATGTTTCTATATTATTTATGAATCACCACGGTAAGTAGCTTTTCCGGACAACAAACTACCTGCTCTTCGTATTTGAGATTATAAAAGGGCAGGACTATTCCAGGTCTCTACAGCTCCATTCTCCTAGGTTTTGACCCAACAGACCACCTATGACTCAGAATTCGGGAAAGCCTTGTCCCCCCACCCCCCGTTCTCTCTCCGCATGATGCTATTGACTGATACCTAGTAGAAGGTGTTGTAATCCATTCAACTCCTCCTGCCTCCATGCCCCTAACTCATCTATTCTCCATAATATGAGTTCAATTCAATTAAGTCAGAAATATTGAGATCACTGCTATTTGGGATTTGTTCATGAAAATAATATAAGCTACATAGATTCATATTGACTTCTCTCATTTTTCAACCTGAGAAACAAGTGTGTGTCGCTCCCACTTGTTGACCATTGAGGGGGTCAGAATGCTTATCACAGTTTGACTCTAAGTGTTGGTCTAACCCGGCGACCTAGAAAATAGCAGATAAGAGCGGACACACTTCAAAGTGCAAAGAGCATCATTATCCATCATGTCATTTCTCTCGCTAATTGTAGCCCAAACACAAGGAAGAGAGAGAAGCGCCCATCCTCCGCTCTGGAAGCCAGCCTGGCCTTCGCCATGGAGACCCACACCCTCCGCCAGGTTTACGTCTCTGCCCTCAGCAAAGCTCCCAGGCTGGTGGGGGCGGCCCGAGGTGAGAGGAAGCCCAGAGGAGAGAGCGGGGCTGTGATGAAAGGAGCACTTTATTTGATAAAATTGTAAAGAGCAGCTTGTACTGTAGAGACGGAATCTCCAAGTAATAAATGTCAGGTTTATGAACAATTGAGCCTCTCTATTTCTGACTGAAATTGCTCTTTAAGGTCAGCTCTGTAAGTGCTCCCTGGGGTAGAGCGCTGTTCTGCCGAGTGCGTTTGTGGACACTGCCGTGCTTCTGGGGATAGGAAGGGGGTCTGCTCGTTGTGTTACTGGGGTCTGAAAGAAGTGATAGATATCCTGAGTGGTTTTCAGAAAGAAAAATACCCAGGTACCTACACAAACCAGAGTTTGTGCGACGAGAGGGGGTTACTGAGTGCTACCAGAACGTTGCTTCAACAAAAGACCCTCTAAGCCTCGGCCTGCAGCACCCTCCCAAGGCGTGGACCTACTACCTCTATCCGGGATGGAAATCTCAGTTGAATATCTGCCCTGGACCCCAAAGTAACCACTACTGCCTTTGCATGTTCAATAACTTAGCATGGCCAAGCAACATAAATCCTCCACATATAAAGGGGGAAAAACAGAATGAAAGCACACATCCGTGCACACACAAAATTGCAAGTGCACACCCCAGAACCGCCTTGGATAGTTCAAGGTCAAAGTGCTGAATCCTCTCTTATCTCGCCCCTCTGCCAAAGAAAAACACAACTTTAATCCTGGCTTTTCAAGCACCCAGAAATTTTCAGCATTTCATTGGTGAACTATTTCACACTAGATTTTCCAACCAAGGTAGCTGCGACCCCCATGTCCAAATCATTTTCTTTAATGTGAAGCTAAATAAAAGATCTCAGCCTTGAACCTGTAATCTAGGCTCCTCTTGGCTACATTGTACCATTTAACCATGTGGCCCTTCTGAAGCAAGTTTCTGAGGAGCTCATTGGAAACTGTGGCAGCTGGAACAAAACCAGCTACCACAGAAAGGAGCCTGTGGCAAAACTCAGTGGAAAAGGAGCTGGGGAAGGGGGGACTGAGAGGGTACCACGATGAACGTGATAGGAAACAGAGATGATGAGCAGTTCTGTGAGTTCATTTGTATTTCCTGGGGTTATTGAAGCAGGGCCTTGATAGACCATATGGTCTGGCCTTGACCCTTGCATCTCCGCATGCCCTCAGAGCAGCAGCCCTTGCTGTGGCTGGCTTCCATTTCTTGTTATTCTTGGCACTAGGAGTTCTGATCACAGGGCGGTTCGATATCATAATCCAAAGCATTAGATAGAAACCATCTGGAAGAGCAACCAACTTTAACCTTGAGGGCTACTTGAAAATAACCTTCATCCACAGAACCCTGTGTTCATGTGGAAAAATAGGTTATTTAAAGCATATTTCAAAAAGCATCGTGTCTTGGGAGCCATCCACCTCAGAAGAGACTGACATTTAGCCACTAGGTTTTGATATCTATAGAATGCATTTCTTCCCATCTGCTTAGTGCCAAGTTGCCAGTTACTTGCACAATGGGGATGCAATAAACAGGGCCAAGAAGGTAACAAAATTCACTGCAGGATGCTAAGGAACAGAGAGCAGGAAGGCCACGCCTGTAATAAATCAATTAGCCGATTATTCAGCAGAAAAAAACACAGTTACTATACCAGTGGTCATTACTATGGAGTCTAGAGGCAGTCAAAGAAATAAGTGAAAAGTGCAAGATGAGCAATTAACCTCATTATTATTATTATTATTATTATTATTATTATTATTATTTTATCTGTAGGTTCCCTCGTTTCCCAACTTGAATTCCCAGGGAACATATTAATATTTATATAGGTGTGTATGCATCTTTCATGCACACAGCACTGTCTGTGTTATGTCACATTCTCCAGTAAGTTTGTGAGACTTCATCAATTAACCATAACAAAGAGGAAATGTAATTCTCTGAAAAGCCACAGAAGAAGTCAGGCAATGAAAATAGACAGACTATAAACTCAAGAGTTCTTTTTTATGGGTCTCTGACTAACTATGCGGACGGTGATTCTTCACATGAAGCCATAGCTCCTCAAGGTGACTTTTCAAGAAGGTGTTTTGTGCTGTTAGAAGGGAAGGGTTACATCTCGCATCTATTTAACACCACACGAGATGGGAGTCAGCTGCCTCTTCTTGTAAATGAAGCATAGCTCTGCTCAGTTAGGCAGGATGTTTAAACAGCTCACGTGTGAGCCAGGAATAGTTCCCCCTCTGTTCTCTGGATTTGGGCCATGAAGCCCAAAGCCTGAAATTCTACCTGGGGTACAGCCATTGTAGGGTAAACTTCATTTTCCAAAATACTGACTTATAATTTGCATTACTGGGAGATGTAATACTGGAGAAGATAGGGTACCGGGATAAACTCATTGTTTTGTATAGCAAGAAGAGGAATAGTGAATAACTAAGGACTGCTGTGTTTGCCAAAATCTGTATCTCAAATAGTAAGAACTGAGCTATGGAAACTCTAGGATTTAAAATTGCACCATAGCTATGCCCTGCCTGGAGCACGCATGTAAAATGCCCTCACTAAAACGGTGCCCGGCACGTCATGGTGACAAATAGACATACAGCAGGACAGAGGACAGATCTTTGTGAACATCTAGTAGGGTGCTCACTTAGACCATGGATTACAAGGGTCCTAGTGGAAGCAATATGCCTTTCGGGGACCAGGGGTGGCCTCACCCCTGGTCCCAGAGCTAGCTCACAGGGTACTTTTGTATGAATGTAACGAAGGTGCCCCTTCCGCTAGGGCAGTGATTTTCAACCAGTGTGCCCAAAGAATTTTTAAAATAGACAGTGCCTGACTCTTTTGTCAGGCGCAGCTGACCTCTTTTCCCTTAGATTGTCAAATAAAAACATGGCAACGGCCAACACGACAATAGCTATCCATCCGGTGTGAATGAATTAAAACTGTACCTATATATTTTGTCAGTCTGGCAAAAAAATATTCTTTCTGGTGTGCCAGAGAGTGTTAGTAATTAGGTTATGTGTGCCATGAAATTCAAAAGGCTGAAAGTCACTGCTCTAGGATGTCAAAGCCCCAGCAGCAGGGCCTGCTAGTATACCACCTGCACAATGGTATGTGCATGGCAGCCCTGGGGGTGTCCTGGGTGCGGAGAAGCTCCTTGGACAGACCCCAGGTCTCCCCTAAACCCCTCTCAATGACTTATAGTCACAGTGCACAAGCACATCTACTTTGATCTGTTTTATACATATTTTTAAAAATGATTCCACCACTTAAATAAAAACATTGAAGGTCACTGTGAGAGATCACATTGCTGTACATTTCAAATGATCCCTGGGGGATATTTCCCACAGCATTAGCTAATTTGCAAAAGGCACATGAATAGCATGAGCAGAGTGTCTGGGCTCCAAGCCTACGTGTGATCAAACCCCAGCTTAGTTCCCCTTTAGTCACTTAATGCCTGTCTTGAAAGTCTGACATTGGAGAAAGGAAGAGAAACACCTTTGGGGCCTATGATGCCAGCGACTGAAGTGGCCTTGCTCTGAGAGGAGATAGGAAATCAGGGCACACGACCAAATCACAGAGAAGCAGAAGGAAGGTAGAACTGATTGGCAGGGAGGGGCAGAGACCTAGCGAGCAGGAGAGCGACAGACAGACAGCGACGGAGGCACACTGAGAAGTGACATATGATGACACATTCTCTTTTCTCAGCCCGCAGCTCCCTTCTAGGAAGGAGGCCAACATAAATTCTTCCACTCAGCGGTGCCTAGGTAGGCCCGAAAGAAAACAAAAAGGGGATTAATCTCAGCATTGCAGGTGCCCCTCAGCCACTCTGCTGATACCCAACCTCCACCCAAGGTTTGATTTGAGGAGAGCTTTGCCAACAGCTGAAATACCAACTGCAGGCGCTCCCCCTCCTCCTCAGTACATTTCATTTTATTTCTATCAAGCGGTGCTTCTGATTGCCTCAGCCTGGAGGGCTGGCAGCGCTACATTAACCTGCTGGATCTCAGGGAGCGACGTGGGCTGCCAACGTGGCTATCAAAGGACCTCTTCTGTATTTGCAGGTTCCTGGAGATGCTGACAAAAAGCAGCAACAGAAAAACCCCAGCCTCGTGGTGGCATTTTCTTGCCTCACAATTAACCTTCATATTGGTAAACATGTGGTGAGCTTTGCATCAAAAACGGTTCCTCACCCTGGCACGAGAAGTTTCCTCACTTTTGAAAACTGGCACCATGCACAATCCAAAGGGCCCTTTTTCATCCTTTCTCATCCTCACAGGCCATGTGCACAATTTTCTCCGTACCCCTTCCTTCCAGATGTCATCTGCCCCCGCTGGCTTTATCATTTTTACCGCCTCTCTTTCCTTCCCATTTGTGCCTGTCCTGCAATGAGTTAAGCGATTCCACTGAACCTAAACATACTTGGAAATAACTCTATCAATCAGCACGGGAGCTCTGCGCGGGCGATTATTGCACATGCACATTTTAATTGAGCTGTGTAAAGAGGAAGGGAGAAAGGCTCTATTCTTAGCACCCACTAGTAGAATAGCAAGGATTTGACTTTCAAAGATTTTTGGTCCGAAATCATGTCCTACAACAGAGCCCGTCTGGATAAATCTTGTGTCATGCTGTCAAATTTACCTATACCGCAGGTCATTTTGAACAGACTGTACTTTCCATGTTAAGCTTCACCAGGGTCCATTTTAAATGAGGCACCTTCTAGAAGGTTATCTGACACATATAAATGCAGTGCTGGTCGGTTCTGAATGTGCAGCCTTGTCTATTCTTCCCTTTCATTTGGATCCACAGGCTGAAATCATTCCCCACTCTTGTTAACTCAATTTATTACTAATGCACTAAATGCCATTCTAATGGCTTAAAAGCACTAAATTACCTCCCAAAATACCTTTCCTCAACTACAACAAGGTGGCTTATTCATCCTGCAGGCTCTGACCAGTAACAATGGACAATGTGACCAAAGGTGATGACGTGGGACCTTTGTGCTGAAAATGGAAAAGCCCAGCTGCCTCTGTAACTCCTCTTTTATTCTGGATATTAACACAAACCTTTCACGATGCTTATTCTCTGCCTGCAAAATGGAGTTAAGATTTACCCCCTACAATTCCAAAGGGTAGGGGGATTATCGATGGAAATTGTTGCACAAGCGCCTTACACACAATTTCAGCTCCCCGGATATGTGTTTCCAGGATTCGGAGTTCATTACTTTCCCCTTTCCTGGACTTCACTCTGAGTTCTCTTCATTGTAGCCACACCGTGTTCTCCACTTTCCTGTTTCTCTGGCAGACTATGTGCTCCTTCAGGGTACGTATTGTTTTCTGTGCCTCCGGACTGTGCACACCACCCAGGATGAACACACAGGAGGTAATAAGCTAATCCCCAATGGTCAAAACATGTAGTATTGCAGGTACCACACTGTATATTTATTTGCTGCCTGAATGACATTTATCTCAATTGTCTTGGAAGGGTGTAGACCACATTTCATATTTCTTATGTTTCCCCCGGTACAGCTTCACCAGCATGGTTTCTGGTACAGATAAGCACCGAGGAAGAACTGTCAGAATTAATGAGAGCCATTCTCTTTATGCAAACAACTGTTTTAAAAATATAATAATTCTCAGATGATATTGGAATATTACTAAATGGTTAATCAGTCAACCTGCAAAGTAAAGACACATTGCTAACTGGAAGAGCATCTTTCTGGATGCTAAATTACCTAGGTCAACTTGCAAAGACTGCTGTAGTTGGAGCATTAGAGTTAAAGAGCTGATTTAGGGCCATCAGAGCTACTTGTAGTTGAGCTTTGCTTGATGACATTGAACATTTGCTTGCTCACTAGGTTTGATTATTTGCATTGCGTGATTATGAGGTATATCACTTCCAGAATTGATTTGATATGTTTGATTGCAACGATTTTTTTTTGGTTTTTTTTTGTTGTTGTTATGTGACCTGATAACTGATTTGGTCAAGTGAATTTCGCTGCAGAATCATCTATTCATCTTCCTTTAGCCATCACCAACCACATACATACAAACTCACTGGGAGGGATGATGACAACACTTACCCATGTGGCATCTGTCACCCAAGCATCTCTGGCATGCTGACACAGCATAGCCACTCTCAAGTGCCACCACAGAAACTCCTGAGGTGTGCGTGTGGAGATGCCACCACTGAGATCCCTCCCACTGTTGACGTTGCTGCTTCTCAGTCAGCATTGACTAAGCCCACCCTGATGCTGGCTCTGAGTATTCAGTAGAGACTCAGGAATATAGTGGAGCTACTTGTCCCCTTTCAAAGAGTATCAGGATCTGGTTCTGTGAAGAGAGACAGCACGGGGCTCTGGCTGCACCACATGACAGAAACATTGCCGGCCACATATTTAACCACAGAATGCTGTCCTCTAAGTACACAAATTAATTCGAGGCCAGGAGAAGAGGAGTATGAAAAAGCAAAAGCTAAGACAGTAGAGGCTGTCAGTTGACCTGTTTCTTTCAGGAATATCTCTTGTAGTGTTGGTTAACATTTTATGGCATAGTTATTGACATCATGCTTAAGCACTTGATGTTTACTATACCACCTATGTAAAAAACTCTGCTGCTGTTACCATCCCATTTCACAAAGGTCATGGCTGGGCAAGGTCACATAATTTGGCCAAGATCAATTAGCTACTTGCCAGCCCCGGGGCCCCAGGTCTGCGACAGGACAGTTCTTATTCCTGGCTGCACTCTGCTGAGTCCAGCAAACTTAACTCCACAAAGTCCCGTCATCACCAAAGGAACTTGAGGTCCAGAGAAGCCAAAAAACTTATCGCGATAGAACAATAATTAGCAAAGTCGGGAAGACTTCTCACATTAATTTATAGCATGATGCTTTGCTGAATTAAAGCCTCATTTCCCCCACCTGAATTAACAGTTCCCTAAGGACCAGAACCCACGTTGTGCACTTTGCTCTACTCTCTGAGAGCCTGGCAGGGCCTAATATCTCAGAATACTCTCCAATCAATCACAGCTTGTTTATCATCTAAGAAAAGGAGCCCCATTAGTTGAGTGCTCATCTAGAAAGTGTCTACTATAGAGCCTCGGTTGGTTCTGCTCAGTCACACGTGCCTCATTTATTATGGTCTGTTTCAAGGTTGTCTGGCTCAGGGGGTCAGCTCCCAGAGGCATTAGCTAGAATGCGTACAAAGAAGGCCTCGTGTGTGTTACTTTTGATGTCCACCAAGGTGGGGCACGGACCTGTGAGGAGGGTGAAATCAAGGTGATGGGCTGTTTTCCTGAGAGGGACCGGGGCACAGAGCTGTAGGGGCAGCCAGGCATCCTGGGCACATGCCAGCCACCCAGTTGAGTTATTAATATATGAACCTTGCCACTCCTCACCCACACTGCCTGCTGATTTTTATACTATGTTGCATAATTAATCTGTCAACATTCAGTGACAGGGCATAAATATTAATAATATGATCACACAGTTAGCTGTTCCCTTTAAAATGCAGTGCTGAGGAGATAAATCGGCCACTTAATCTTGCTAGATCCAGGAAAGGTGAGGAAAGAGTGGGAGAGGATGTGGCAAAAGGAAGGGGAGGCAGAGGAAGAGGTTGCAAGCTAATTGGGAAAAGGGGCTTCTTTTCTTGGATCTGCTCTCACACTTGTAGTTTCACATGGGTGTTGAAATGCATAACACTTTGAAGCTAGCTTGGTCCTTTTATTCCCAAGTAATGAGATAAGCCTTTTCTGTCTTTTTCCTTTTTACTTGAGGGACAGGAAGTTCCCATCTTTGCATCTGGCATTTCTCCTCTCTGGACCAGGGTGAGCAGCCGTACCTTCCAGGGCAGACCTCAGCCAACCGTCCCCTTTGTTTCCTGAAAGAAGAGGAAGGCTTGTGTTCTCCCGGAATGCTGCAGGTAGTAATTTAGGAGAGTCACAGGACAGGGGTGGCACTGAAATGCAGGGCGATTGGATAAACCAGGGAGAGAATGCATGTTGTGTCATCATAGCTTTACATAAAAGTGTCCTTTTCCAATCCTCTGGCCAAATGCTCCTGTTTGCATTCATCCAGCGGCTCCTAAAAAACTTAGACCTTCTAAGAACTCTACTGAATTGGTCTTTTGGCACCTACAGAATCCTGGGCCCTGGCTACCCACGCTGCCATAAGAACTCACTCAACCCTTCTCCCACCTTTCCCTCCACGCAGCCGTCTATCTGCCCAACAGCTATTTCCTGAGCACCTACTTGGTAGTGGGCACCATACAAAGAGACATGGGAGATTAAAATTTAAAAGAATCAAATGCAAACCATGACCTTAAGAAAAGAAATAGCAGCAGCTATTATATAGATGAGAAAAGTATTCATACAGCACAAAATAAAAATAAATACAATAGACGCACTTTACATCCTCATTTTTCTATGGAATTTTATGGTCTTGTTCTTATCGTGCCTTTTGTCTGTCTATTTTACCATCACTGAGATTCTCTCTGTATGGAACCACCAGCGAATAAGAATATTGAAGTGAAGACTGGAATGGACCTTTGAGTTCATCCAGTTCCACCCAGTCATTTCACAAATGATAAAATCGAGGCCCAGAGAAATGAGACGTGTCCAGAGTCATGGTCTCAGTTACCGGAAGGGGTAGGATTAGATCTGGGCTTCCCAGCTCCCAGACTTAATGCTTTCATTGTCAATGTACTCTTTGATAAAAAGTAGAAATGAATTCTAATCGAACCTGTTTTTCATCTAATTCTGATATCCAGTTAGTAGCTCTGTGAGTTGCACTTGAGTTGTATGTTTCTTTAAGTTGAAATGTGACACAATATGTGTCTCAGTGAAAGGGTCTGAACAGTTTCCTTCTATATTATTATGGACATTCAGATGACATTGGTTTTTGCTTTACCCTTTACCTCTGAGTCTATGGATAGGCTTCTGTGGATCCCTGCATTCCCCGTAAGTGTTTTCAAAATTTGAATGTACAGGTACTTTGGCAAGGGGTGGGGAGAAGCTCTCCAGGGATTTTATCACATCCTTCAAGTCATGGGTGATGATAGACAGACAGGTAGATGCCGTATTTTGCCATGTACAATGTGCACCCACATTTTGTGCGCATTATACATGGGATTATTCTATCCATGGTACGTGATCATTGTACCCATATATAATGTTCATCCTTATTTTTCCCTCAAAAATGTGGGCAAAAAGTATGCATTATACATAGAAAAATATGGTAGATAGATAAGAGGAAGGAACCTCTCCATGGCCTATAGCAAGTTGGGAGAGGCTTCAGAGTTACCCTGACTTTTCTACTCTGGCTTTCAGCCTGAATGTGTGGTCTTCAATTGCAGCAGGATGTTAATGAGGCCAGAACTCCAGTCTGTGTAGTACAAATTAAGGAGCAATGGCAGATTCTGCCAACCACTCTCCATCACTTTGTTTTACAGGGTTCACAAATGAAAGGGATACTTTAGATTAAAAGATTTGGTTAATGGTCTGATTAATTCATTCCAAACAGACCGAAACTGTTCTACGATTCTCCTTTTGCTCTTAACCTTTTCAGCTTGTTTTCATGCATGCCGACTTTCCTTTCTTCTTCTTCATTTATTTTTGTAGTTTAATTTAATATTCAGTAACTGCGGCTTTGATTCTCATGAAGATCTCATGGGGCGCAAGAAAGATGGAGTGTGTGCACGTGTGTGTGTGAGTGTGTTCCTCAAGGAAGGGTCCAAATGCTTCTTCAAAATCTAAACCCATCATCACAATACCCACAAAAAACATCATCAGGCATGAACACTGCGGGGCTCAGTGAACAAGAAAGGGGCAAATGCTCCTCTTGACCTCCTGTACCGTGGGCATGAGCCCCCTTGCTCACTGCAGTGCGCCACATTTATTAGAGGGGAAGCTTGCTGTCCCGCGTTGTGTGTACGAAGCCGGAGCACTTGGTGACCCTAATGGAAGAGGTTTTAAGTAGGACTCGCGTGTGCCAGAAGGAGGAAGGTCAAGCACAGAAGCTTCTCAATGGGACATACAAGGACTTTCTTTCACCCTAGGATATTAATAGCCAATTGTTTTCTTCCCTTTCCGATTTTTTTTGCTAAATGTCTCTTGCATACCCCTTCCCAAGCTTGGTATCTGGAAAAATGGCTGTGACCTGTGTTTGCTGCTGTGGGATTTTTTTTTTCAAGTAAATGATTAAGAAAGTATTCAAAATCATTAGCCTCATCCTACAGGCCCATTGGTCCCAGGTTTGAATGGACTCTGGGCAAGTCCAGAGGTACCAGGCTCTAAGCAGGTAAGGATTGTTATGAAAATCCATAAGCTGTCCAGGTTCTTGTATAAAATAGAAATTGGGGGGTGTGAGTATGCACGTGTTTAGTACCATTTTGGTCATACTACATGCTTGGAAGTGTGGGAGGGGCTGGGCAATCTTATCTATTTATTTTTGGAAACTCTTAATAACTAGCTAATTGCAAATAACGCTTTCTTAGCGATTGAACAAGAAAAGATATACCAAGTCTATATGCTTTAAATTCCTGACCAAGGAACTTGCAAACAAAGAGTTGATGGGAAAATTTATATGTATACTTGTGAAAAATATTGTGAAGGATAAAAAACTTTAACATATTGTATTTAACATATATGTGTTATATTTTTCCCATTTATTTATTTATTTATTTATGTTCCGCCCCTTCTCATAAAGGATCTGAGGCAGTCTACCAGGTCCTGGCTACTAGCTAAGACTATTTTAGAAGTTAACATCAAACTGGAACAGGGAAAGCACCTGAAAAGAACAGGGGAAGTAACCACGGGTCTTCACACCAGATGGGTTTGGGCTAGAACAACAGTTAGGGATTTCTTCAGAACCCATCACTGGCAGGCTTTAGAGAAGAGAAAGCATTTGGGGAAAATTTTTTGAAACCAGCAGGAAAATAATTTTTAGGTTAACTTTTAAACTACACCTCAGTATAAACTGAACACAGACACAGGCACACAACTAAAGTGCCCAAGTGTCCGATGCTTTCTTCTATCGGTGAGAAGCGACAGAAGCCGTCAAGGTAGCTTGCCTCTTCTGCTCGGTTCTACTTTATCTTCCAGGGAAGGAACAGCCAGGGTAATTACGTTGCTTAGTCGAGGAAGGGCTGCCGCATCCCGGCTTCATCTGCATCAGCTCTGCACTACTCAGAGTGTCTGCAAAGTTTTAAAATGAAGTTTTAGTTTTTCCCATATATCAGAACCTTGGGTTACTGTCTGAGAGAGTTGGTAGTGACAAACTGACTAATTTGGTAGTGACAAACTGACTAATTTAATAAAAAGATGTGAATGAAGTGAGGGGGAGGAAGTAAGTGCAGTGAGATTTAGAGCTGCAAGCATGTCTCCTTGTAAAGCCATGGTTCATTCTTGCCAACTGGGTTTCCATGGAGACCGCCTTGCACACTGGTGCCCAGAGCAGTCCATCAGCCCCTCTCATGGCATCTCCATACTCACCAATGGAGATGGATCATGCTAATAAGGGCCAGCTTTTCTGCTGTTCCCACAGGTCAATCTTTCTTCTCTTTGCTGCAAGATAGATGTTTCTTACTAAAGTGAGTGAGCATCCGTGAGGGCAGCCTTGCCCAGGGAAATGCTAATTCTAGGAAGGCATTTAATTATACTAAAATGTGGCATCATTTACACATGGTCTCATGGTTTTGTTTAGGCTGCTCATGGTTTAGCCACTTTTTTTTTTTTTTTTTGGCTACTGGTGAAATTCAGAAGATAGAAAGATCAAACAACTTGAGAAGTTTCACCCTAACTTCTCCTCAGGGGAATAAAAGCACTTTCTCCTGAAGATTCTTTTCTTTAAAGCCGGGGAAAAAATGCTTCTCTCCTTTTCTTTATAACAATAGGCAAACTGAAGAAAAGCATCAAGTAATAATTTCATTGTTTAATATGTGCATACATAGTTAATAATATATGATAAACACACACACAGTCCAATTGTGTTTTCATTACTTTCCGGAAGCATAACAGATTAGAACGGTAGCCTAAATTCTACATTTAGATTTGTTTTTAACTCACTGTATGAACTTGGAAAGGTCAATACACCTTGTTGGTTTCCAGTTTATTCAAGGTCAACTTCAGAGTTTTGGAATAGTTTATAGGCATAAACTATTATGCCTATAATCTCTTTCAGTTCTAGATGTCTCAAATTACCTATCTTATGTGATAAAGCTAGAACAAAAGAGAGACTGAGGGATCTAGAGCTTAATGGACACACTATGAACATAGGTTTTAAACTTGGCCTTGTTTGTCATCGTGATGACCAGAGACATAAATTCCCCACATGGCATGCTTCACTTCTTCAGTACATCAAGCCTTCTACCTTAGTGGAGTTAAGCCATATGTATAACAGACTAATTCCCCAAAGGCAATAAATTATAACACAAGAGACCAGAGTTAAATGTCACATTATAACAATTTTACAATGGATAATCATATTAAAATAATTAACTATTGATTTTCCTAGGTGGATTACTCCCCGCCATATTTTACTCCTACACAAATTAATCTCTATCAACTAATACATTTTGGAGTTCTCTTTATACCTGCGTTCTCTAGGAACTCAATTCAACCACGAAATTATCTTAATGATGTAAATACATCCTAAGCAAAAAATCCAGGTAAAAAAACAAAATTACAATACTACCCAAAAGCATTAGTAAATTATTTCCTAATAACATATCCTTTTGAACAATCTAATTTATCGCCCCTTCCCTATTCTAAGAGTATAGAATTGTTAGCTAAAATTATCAAAAATCCAAGTGAATCTACGTAAAACTTTAATTCCCATGGGAAAGAGACTGCCACACATTAAAATAAGCTCTGGAATCAATTTGACCTGAAATACTTACTCATTTAGCAATTGCTATAGGAATAGTTTTTGTTAAAAAATCAATACAACTTTATTACTTTTAAGTGGACATTTTTATCTTACAGGATTTCTAAATAGAAGTTCTAGCCACTCTGATTTAATGATTAGGTAGAGAAGCAAAAGTTATTTGCATACTAACAATGAACATGACTGAAGGTTCAGACCATATATAACAACTGGAACACTGACCCACACCTGCAGCAAACTCGTGCAGGATACAAACCTATTACCTACAATAACCAGCCCAGGGATCCAGGATTCTGTATGTTAGACTTCTAGGAAGTCAAACCACTATTTCTACTTACAGCCCAAAATGCCAAATAACAGCCTCTATAACAGTTGGCCCCAGGTAGTCAGGACTAGGTAAACAACCGACGACTTCCCTAGTTTTTCTCCTATTTTCAAGTGTGGACCAACTGAAGAAACAAATGGGTACCCTAGCCAATGGCATAGGATGTCCCACTTCTAGTTAGCTCGTCTAAAGCTTCCCCATGGCAACAGCCTCCTAACAGGGCACACCTGGGGCCTTCCCTTCCCCGCCCCTTATAAAGCTTTCCCACTCTTCTGCCTATTCTGAGTCTCTGCCAAATGCAAGTATTAGTGGCTGGGTCCCTTGCTAGAGCAAGCTCTGATTGCTGTCCTCTGGTTGCTCTTTGTTTATTTCCACAATGATATTTCTTTAAAATTTTGATTTTCTTTTAAGTGGGTTACACACTACCCTTAACATCATGTACATAACATGTCTTTGCTTGGAAAATAATGTCTTATTATATTGCGCCAAAAGAAACTGAACCCAGGTAGCATTTTCAAAACTAGTAACAATGCTGATGTCATAATGGTGACCACCACACAGTAGCAAATGCCCCATTTGGTCTCGCTGCACCAAGAACCAGTGAGAGCACTTCACATGCAGTAGTCCGTTTACTTCTCAGGCAGCCCAGCACAGGGGCTCCAACTAGCTCCACTTTGTGCACGAGGACCCTAAAAGATCAAACACATTTCAGTCTCAGCAGCCAGTGAGCGGCAGGCCCAGGCCTCTCACAGCGACTCTCTCTAGCATCCATGCCTTTCACCCCTACAGAAATGACCCAAATCTATGAGGCTCACCCTGGTTTTAAATAAGAGGAGAAGCCTAGGGAAAGAAAGGAACTTTGCAGAAATGTTTCCACAAAGTAACAGCAGATGCCCTTTTTATTTCTCATTTAAAAGAGACAGATAAACAAAATCCAGACACAATGTCATAGTCACTACTAAATATCTAACATGCAACCTAAATTATCTGCAGAATACAGAATCTGCTTTTAAGAACTGAAAGAAATGTTGTGTCAACATTCTAGCATGACCAGCACTGGGCGGCAGAGCCACCCCGCTGCCTTCAGCTGGTTCCCGTGCTCCGGGAGGCCGACTTCCCCTGTAGAGTCCAAGGCGGGCAGGTGCCTCTTGTGGAGAGAAGTTCCACAGGCGATTCTGACCCGCACCCACGGGTGGGGACCTCAGAGCCACACCTTCCAGTCACTCAGGTGTCCCTCGTAGTATAAAGAAGCATACAGCGAAATGACAGGCGTGCTGAAAACCCAAGGAGTTGGGAGTTGGGCAAACACGGGGCCCCTGCTCAGCCCCCCACATCTGATAGAGCTCTTTTTCTAGGGCGGCATTCACTGCTCACGCGAACAATGCAAAAGTATGTCAACACTGGCAACAATATTAAACAAAATTAAATACCCCATCCTCACAGCATCACAGTTTGTCCCATTCCATCTCCATCTGCTCTCCCCAGAGACCAGCAGGGCCCACAGAATTGTTCCTTTATTGGATTTCCCTCCAGCTTTGAAAGCTTCCACTGTGCGGTCATCAGGGAGGGGAAGGGTAATGCAAAGTGTCATTAATGAAAGTAAATACTGTTCATTAACTGTAGCCGTAACTCATTGAAAAGCTAAAATAACTTCACAATTACAGTGCTAACCAAAATTAGGCATCAGAGTATAATAATTAATTTAAAACAGCACATAATAGTACCAATCTAAGGTAATAATTAAAATGGAAAGAAATGGGGAATCATATTAAAGCCATAGATATCTTTTGGATAACTCAAATAAAACAAGTGATTTCACTGTCAGTTCTAAAGAAAATGAATAACTTTGATCCTGACATCTGGCTTATCCCATGTGGTTCCTTTTCTTACCCACCTGGAAGGTAAAGGTAATAACATTTAACTTCTGTGCCTCTCAGAAACATTAATATTTTAGAAAAACTTTGAGATTACTGAGAAAGCTACAGTAGGGAGCAGATAATTTTGACAATACAGACATCAGTGCTATGATTTGTGGACTTAAGGTGTAACCTGTAGGCATTTCTGTATCCAGTTAGTAGACATGCATATAGCAGGCACTCAGCAGTAACTACTGAACTGAATACATTTCAGTTCTTACATATAAACACTGCTTATTTATCAAGCTCCAAAAGTAGCTTCCCGCAGCTTAGATTTACACAGATAAACTTTAAAGCCTTTGAAATCTCAGCTCCTCAGAGTGTGTATGGGATTCACTGGCCAGGGGTGAGTCTGAGAAGGGAGGGGACGGCGTGGCGTCTGCAGAACCACAGCTCCTGTATTCTAGACTAGTCTTGCCTCTTGCATCAGCGAGCTTCAGAATCACCTGGACAGTTTGCTACTCACAGGTAGCTGGGCCCCACCCCAGGGGTTCTGACTCAGTAGCTCTGGATTGGAGCCCCGGAATTTGAACTTCCAACAAGTTCCCAGTCTGAGGACCAGACTTTAAGAACCAGTGATCTAGACTAAAACCCCCAATAGCCTCTGGTAAATAGGGAGGTTGACGCTAGCATATATCATGCTACCAATAGATCAGATCCAAATTCAGCATGACCATTAGCCATAAACATTCTAATTGTTTGACTCTCTGTCTCTGTCTGAATGTGAGCAATATCTCTGAGCTTAGATTCCATTAACTGAAACAAACACATGCACCTAATTAATGAATGGACATACAACAGTTTGTTACTTTATGGATAATAAACAAAGAATTAGAATCCTTTTGGTTGTAAAGAAAGAGCACTTTATGAAGACTTTCTACCAACAACTCCAAGTCTTTACTGAGGGCAAATTACACAGTCAGGTTCAATTTTTGCATCTGTAAATTGAGAAGAATAGCGTTGACTGGTCTAACCAACCTGTATCACAGTCGTTGTGAGCATCAGGTCCTGGATGGTAAGAACGAGAACATTGCAAGCAGCGTGCAAGCTGTGTAATGCCCAGGGATATTTTATCAGTTCCTCTTTACAGCTGACTGAAGACGGTCCCCATCCTAGCCATTGCAGGCTCTTGTGCTCACTCCTGAATGTTAAACAAAGTTCTTTAGAAGATACTGCTGGGCTCTCTTCTCTTCTGATTATAGAACTCTTAGCCTAAGTGAACTGACTCACTCCAGTCTCCTTGGTAAAATCCTAAATGTGTTTCTCTAGCCCAGAACCCTTTTTGTGCTCCTGATGTGTATATCCAACAGGCTCCCAATGAAACATTTCAAAGGAATCTGTAACTTAATATAACCCAAACTGAGCTCTCTTGTTTTCTCCTTCTCTCTCTCTCTCTCTCTCTCTCTCTCTCTCTCTCAAACCTACTCTTCCTCTAGGAAATGGTGCTTCCATGCATCCAGTTAATCTTGCCAGAGACTTGGGAATCAACCTTGACACCTCCCTCATTCTCACTCTCACATCCAATTCATCATTAAATCTATTGATTCTGTCTTTCAAATATATTTCTAATCTATGCACTTCTCCCTCCATTCCCATTACTGCCACCCTGATGTCAGATAACATCATCTGTCTCCAGGACTAGTGAAAGAACTTCCCGTTAATCAGTCTCCTCACTTTCCCCTCGTCCCCTGACACAACCTGTCCTTATAATCTCACCTCTGCACAGCAGTGCCTGAGGTGTCTTTGAAATGCCATTGTCATCACTGTCATTATCATCATCTAACATTTAAACAACACTCTCTACAGGACAGACACTTTAGAAAGAACATCATAGCTATTTAACTTACAAAACTACATTCTTTTAAGTATTATCATCTCATTTTTTAGAGATGAAAAAATAAAAGCACAGAGGGGTTGAGTAACTTGTCCAAGGTTGCACAGCCTATGAGAGGCAGAGTTGCGATTCCCACCCAGGCAGGCAGAACCCATTTGGTACAATACTTCCACTCACATGTTCTAAATAAGCAGTTCATTGGTTTCTGTAATGGCTTTGCATTGCCTCTGAGATCAAACCAGCCATCTTTACCAAGAATTCACGGCTTTGTCCAACCTGGCCTTGGCATTCTTCACTGGCGTTACCTTCACCCACTGTCTACTCCACGTGCCGTGAGCCAGCCGTGTTGCGTTTATTCCTCTATGCGCATGCATCTAGGACTCACTCTTCTGCTTCAGGATCTCTAAATATGTCATCCCTTCACTGGGTCTCATTGTTTGGGGGTGGCCTTCTCTTACCCAGTAAATCTAAATTAGGCTTTCCACTTGCTTTGTTTATTATAGCCTGTCTTTCCTTTGACAGCGTTCAACATAATGTCGAAGTGCTTCTCGCGCAATGGCTTATTGCACGTCTGGCTTTGGGGAGGTAGGCATTGCCCAACAAACCCAGAGCAACAGAAACATTAGTGTCCCCAAAGAAAACAATAAATATGGAAACAGAGAGCAGAAATGCAGGCTGCCAACTTACTGGAAAGTAAGGAGCTAGAAAAGACAATGGATGCTTAGAAAAAGGGCTGAAAAAGAGATGTCAAATTGACAAGAGAACCCAGTCAGCTTGTTTGGCCAAAAGATGATGAGGACAGAACTTGACACTAACCTCAGCTGGGGCCTTAGGAAAAGGGACTAATGTAAGCGATTTCTGCGGGAACCATGAGAAACAGAGAGTCCAGGCCTGAACCTGGAGATTGGACTTAGATAACCAAGGAGAAAGAGTAACGTTTTCCATGGGGAGAGAAGACTCAGAAAGAGCTGAGAACCCACGGGACGGAGGGAGTCTGAAACAACACACACAGGAGGACCCCTAAACACGGCTTCCATGCGATTCAAAGTGAGGCCGTCTGCTGAGGCCCAAGCATGGTTAGCAGTGCCAGCAACAGCGCCCTGTCTGGCTGAGGGATTAGGGGGCTGCAGGAATGAAATTCCCAAAGGGCCCCTCTGAGTCCTGCCCTCAGCGCTGGCTTAGACCACAGCAGCCTCATCCCTGGGGCATCACCTCTGAGACTCTACTAAGGTACCTCAGAGAACTTGCAAGGAATCAAGACCACAGGGTTTGCATCGTTCCTAAGCGTGGAAAACAGGAAAGCAGTCGATCCAAACACCACGGGACAGCAGGCAATGCTCGCTGTGGCTGGTGCCCTTCCCGGAGCCCTCCCAATGGAGCAGCACGGTGGCAGGTCCGAGAGTGGGGCTCTGCGGTGCGAGACACTCTGCGTGGGTTTTCCTGAAATAGATGCGGTGTCCATGGGCAGGAACCTCAGTGGAAAAGACCGGCTGTACACAGCAGATGTGAGGCAAGCTCTGTTTTCACCGTTTCCTTCCAAGGCTTATATACACACACTTATGTGCCACCGAGACAAGGACCAGCTCAGACTGCTGACTGGGACAGGTCCCTGCCAGTATTTTGGTTACACTGGAGGAGTGAGAACAGTGTCATCCACCATGGAAATCACGCCAAAACCAGGGCCAGGGGAGAAAGGGATTTAGATTCTGGTTCTGTTGTGAGGACACCGTGAAAATCCTGTAGCCAGAGCCCTGACACAATTATTTGTATGTATTGTAAACAGCAGCAGCAGAGCAATAGCGATATTGCAAATACAGCCTCTGCTTACTTGGGATGTTGTAGTGTTTGAACCCTACTGTCCCCAGGCTACAAGGATCATTGGTTATGAGGAGCTGTAAAGCTCCTTCTATTGCTTGGGATTGGGATTCTCACAGGACCCTATACCATCTGCAGAGCTGGTGACAATGACATTTTACAAACAAGAGTGGGACTTGGCTACAAAGATTTGTCCAAGGTCACACAATTGCAGCAGGAAAGACGAATGCTACACGTTCTCTGGGCAACTCACCTGAGTCTGACACTCACTTCTTCCCTTACATGCTGCCCTGGGTTGCAATTTCTGCTGAGATGCCTTCTGTCCTGTTGGGATCCGAGTCCCCAGGAGCAGACAATGGGTGCACCTCCCGCTCCGTGCTTATGCACAGCACAGCTATCACATGCCATCATTCTTGCTATGTGAAAGAACAACTGAGTAAATGAGAGGAATAGAAGCTGGACCTTTTGATTCGGAGAACAAATGTCTCTCTCTGAGAGAAGCTGCCTCCCTCTGAACCATGTCACTTGCTTATAAAAGCTAGATAGTGAAAAGCCTCTTAGTTTGCTTTGGGTTTCTTTTTTCATTTTCTTTAAAGTAGGGCTTTTGACTTGTGTATTCCGCCTGTACAATATAAAAATGAAGGGTATTGTTTTGGTGAAATGAGAGGCAATTACTGCTGTTACAAGTATTGCTGGTATTTTTTGTCCTAAAACAGCTCACTCCTCCTCCTTGGTCTTCAATGCCTCCCCCCCGAAAAGGGACTGGTGGGAGAGAAGAGAAATTAAAATAAACTTTGATCTATTTATTGTAAAAAAGTTAATTACACTGAGAACTTTAACCACCTCTTTCAAAGCCTACTCAATTCTGGGAAAAAGCATTGGATTTAAAGTCTGAGGTAAGCGAGGTCTTTAGTAACCCTGCCTGGCTCTCCCAGAGGAACGAGATGGTGGACGCCTTGTTCCCCAGCCATCCAGTCCCAAGAGAAGGGCTTTGGGCATTTGTACAAGTTTCTCGTTTTGCCACTATAGTTCCTTAAATGTTATCTGCTCCTCTAACATGCCGCCTTTGCTGCCCTATGAGTCTGAGAGGAAAGCAGGCCAGGACAGAAGGGTAGAGAGGCTGTGGGGGAGGTCTCAGAGCCCCCCCACCCCCCTGGCTGCCCCCGGACACCAGCCCTGCTGAGTGAAGTGGAAAGCCTTCCAGGAGCCTGGTGTGTCACATTAAGCTGAGTGAAAGGGTGGCTCCAGCAGCCCCCTGCCTGTCAATTGTGTTTGTCTCCAGCCTGTGGAATTTTCATTATTCATTATTCGCTGGGCATGGACAGCGCAGTGCACCAGCCTCTGTCTAATCCGCACCTGATAATGTATTTCTGATAAGCATGACGGGAGCCCGGTGCTCCTGACAGGATTCACACTTCCAGCAGATAAAGTGCCATTTACATGAAGCAGGCACTGTGAATTTAGATCAGGGAGATAAAGGCGGGCAGCCGGGCTGCACCGGGACGATCAATTGGATTCTGGGATGGTTCTGGCTCCATCGGTCCACTGCCCCCTGGCAGAGGGACCCCCGGCTGCACGAGGGGGACCGATCAGAATCAGCTGCTCGCCCTGACCTGTGCCTCTCCTCTGACATTCCCGATAGGTAAAGCTCCCACACAGGTGTCAGGGACGGCACTGGCCCTGAGTCAGAGGGGGACAGAGACCTGCCTCGGAGCCTGCCTCATGGCCGAGCTCCATCCAGAGGAATCACGGTCCTTTATGCCCAGTGCATCAGCTTCTATCTGCAAGTGCTTCGTTGCACAAGAAGATATTTACACAGCTTCTCATCAAATATTAAAGTACGTTCCAGGGCAGGGGCCTCTCTCATTCCGTCCCTGCGCCCTCAAAGCCAAAGGGAATCTATCGGACACATCTATGAATTGTTCAGCATCATTTGTGAAAGAGGCAGGATTAGTACCGACCAAGAGGATCCGATCAATCCCGATTAGCTGAGGGTGTTTAATGCTCTTTGGGGCTGAAGCCAGGTCTATTTTTCCAACTTAGACGTAGCCTGAAAGTGACCGCCATTCAGGGCATGTGCAGTGGTCGGCCTGACAATGCAAGCACGTGCTCATGATGCTGACGTCATCTTCTTCGTTTTTCTCAGCTCTGTCCCATCTCTCAGTCCTACCACTGCCCAGGCCAGCCCTCCTCATCTTCTAACAACTCCGTATTGAAACCTCCTGGTCTCAGGCCTTGCCACTCAACCTCTGTCCCCAGCGAGCCCTGGCATCCAGCACCCACCAGTGAGGTCACCTGGTTCCCTGCACCCACCGGTGAGGTCACTTCCAGACCAAGCCCTCCAAAGCCCCTCAGGTGGAGGTAGTTTTCACCTCAGCCTTGTCTTATGGTTGGCTCATCACAAATATTTCTTTAGTTATGTGTCCAGTCGTGCCCATGTAACCCCTCTTGAAATCTCCTGCTTCAACCACACGCTGCTGTTTGTGCATCTCAAATGTCTGCAGTCCCAATTTCCTCGTATCTCCAGGCAAACTCCTTACATGGAAGCTACAGCCGAATTAGTGTCCCATTCCTACATCCCCATAATCTTTGGAGCATGTTTCTGCATGGCACTTATCACGTTTTACTCTACCACCCTCTTTAGAATCTGGCTCCGATGCTAGAGCTGAATTCTGTGGACTCCTAACATCTACCGGGCCCAGGTAAAGAGGTCAAATGGAGCCCCACATGTCGGGTATAAACATTTTAAATATATCAGACAAGTCATCCAATTTTTTTATTAAAGTACATTCTCTGCTCTAATCTTGATAACTGTTTCCTCACAATGGCCTGCCAGTGCAAGCCCAGACCCAGGTTTGGGATGTTGGACCCCCAGGGCTCTTTGCTGGAATGTGGTGGCACCAGGAGGACTGACCTGGTGCCTGGCCCTGTCCTAATCTCCCCTTGTCCCTGGGCCTGCCTTGCTCTGAGAAGGACCCGTGTGCATGAGTTCAGCAGCCCTGGCCACTCCTGCAGGCTCTGCCCACACCCCGTGCAAGTGTCCACTCCCAGAGCCTAGAGCTGCAAACAGATGATGCCATATGTCTAGAAAGGACAGCCTTGGGGCAGGCCTGGCATGGTCTGGGCATGGACTTTGTTATTTTAGTAGCCGGAGCACTTTATAAAGAGAGACCCCAGTACTGAGGTGCCCATGTCCTCTGGGTCCACATATTCTTCCCTTAATGGCAACAGGAACAACCAGAGGGGCGGAGGGAGCGGCCCGGCGCCAGCACGCCTCTTGCCTGGGCAAGAGCAACACTGTCCTAAATCCTAGCCCACTGCTAGTGCCCAAGGGGCGCTCGATGGCTGTGAGATGAAGAAACAAAGGAAAGAACGAATAAACCATTATTTACAGGCACATGTCAATTGTACCTTGGTGGATACCAACCAGTAATGCGAGACCCACCTACACCATTTAAGGACAATGAGAATGGTGCTCTGGGTTTAGAGAAGAATGTGTATTTCAACATTCTCACAAACATCACCCACTCAGCTTAGTCAGAGAGTTAAGTATTCTATTTAGTTAGTGAGTTCACCTTTGCATTAAAGTGATACAGAATGACATGTGGACAGATATGGACTCTAAAATCAGGTATAAAGCTACACGAACCTTCGTTTCTCTATCTATTTGGTGGCCACATTAATAAGAGTATACGTTGGAAAATATAAGTAAAGCATGTAGCACTGGGCCTGTTAGGTAAATATTGTTTTGTTTTGTTTTGTTTCCCGTCCTTCTGAATCTTAGAGAACAAGCCCGTGAGTTGTGCGGGCTAGGGGGATCGCCGAGTGGGCACACTGATTTTGGTGAGCTTCGGTCATCTAAAGCGTAAGTAAGAAGCAGTGGCCAATGCAGTTCAGCAGCACTGGAAAACTCAGGTAATACAGACTTAGGGCTCCGCTCTGCAAAGACATAGAAAGTGCATATGTAATAGAACAGAGCATGACAAAATAATTAAATATAGGCTTCATTTCAAAGGAGAAAATATTTCCTTCGTTCCATGTAAACAAGCAAGAGGGAACTCAGAACTATAAGACTACAGTGAGCTGATGCTGAGAGGGATTATTAAATGTAGATATAGGCTCTGGGGCTAGAAGATAAAGTGTAAATATCCACACAGAAACAGACATGGCCAAGGGTTCATACAATACCGGAAGGTGGAATTTAGAGCCTTGCATGAAGATACTGCTCTCAAAGTCATAGGGGAAAATAAGAATTGAAAAACTCCATCTATCAACCGAGAGAAGCAGAGAATATGTCTGCTCTCAACTCAGAGTAAAAATAATTAAGTAATCGGGTCCTTAAAAACTCATGTGACATGAAGATACAGTGTCTAGAATCGCATGCTATTAAAATTTCACATGAATTCTCATCTAGAAACTTGGAAATACCTGAGGCTTCTATAAAACATGACCTTAGGGAATAGCCACAGCCCAGGTGCATAAGTGGGACTCCAACAGGAAACAGAGAAACAAGTACGTAAACGATTTTCATTGAAATGAGCGTGCCACAAACAATTACATCCACCGAGACAATAAATCACCCTGCTGTGAGTCAGTAGAAGCAACAAAAGGGACTACCAGCACATCACAACCAGAGGCAGAAGGCAGTACAACCATTATGTTTAAAGCAGGAATAGAAATAATGGGAGGTTTTTTAAAAAAAGAATATAGACAGTTTTGTTTCGTTTTTTTAAAGAAAGCTTAGTGTTTGCTAAATGCCATGCCCCGCGCAGAATGTTTTATATGTATTATGTCACCGAATTCTTCTAATGTTAAAAAAATCCTTTGAGATCAACACTGTAGTATTCCATTTTTGGAGATGAAAAAACAGACACAGAGAGGTTAAATATTGATCAAGATCATACAGGTCTTAAGTAGTGAAGTCAGAATTTGAACCAAGTTCATCTTGCTCTAGAGAGTGTTTCGTTAATCACTGATGGAAATAATAAAATTTCAGAAAATGAAAAGGATAGTCATTGGAATAAAAAAAATGGCTAAGCAGGAGATTACATACAGTTGGAGAGTACTGTAAGAAAATGAAAAATATAATTGAGCAAGTTATAGAAACTACATTGGGGAGAGACAAAGATATAACAATATAAATAAAGAGTGGAGGATACAAAAGACATAAAATATAAAATAAAAAGGTCCAAAATATGACCAATAGGGAATTTCGGAAGCAAGGCATGGACTCCTAGACTCAAAGAATACTCAATCCCAGGCAGAAAAAATAAAAATAAATCCAAACAGGTATCTCAAAATGAAACTACATGACACCAAAAGCACAGAGTTTACATTAAAAGTAATAAGTGAGAAAATATCTTAAAATACCTACATGGATTACCTTAAGAAGAACAAAAAATAGATTAGTAGAAAAATTTTTATCAGCAAAAACAGACAGTAAAGAAATCAAGTAATATAGCCAAATTAATAAGATAATTTAAAAACAGAGAAAAACTGTCCATCTACATTTTTATACAGAAGTAAACTATAAACATCAGATAAGCCTGAATAAAGTCCCCATCACCCAGACAAAAAAGGAATTGGTCAAATTGACAAACTTACTCTAAAAATCATATGGAATTTTAAGAGACACAGACAATATTGAAATTGAAGAAGTAGGAGGACTCATGCTTTCTGATTATAAAAACTCACTACAAAGCAACCATAATCAAGAGAGAAGAGCACTGCTACAAGAACAGACATATAGATAAATGTAAGAGAATTCAGGACACAAAAATCAACACATATATATACGGTCAACTAATCTTCAACAAGGGTGCCCAACCATCACGTGGGGAAAGAACAAGGTTTTCAACAAATTGTACCAAGAAAACAGGATAGCTACATGAAAAAGAACAAAGTTGGGTGCATACCTCATGCCATATGTAAAAATTAACTGAAAATGGATTATTGAACTAAACTGAAGAGATAAAATTATAAAACTTAGAAGAAAAGATAAGTGTGCATTTTTATGACTATAAATTTGGCAAATCATTTTTTAGACATGACACCAAAAGTATGAGCAACAAAAGAAAAAAAGGCTAAATTAAACTTCATCAACTGTAAAAACTGGGGCTTTAAAAGACATCATAAAAATAAAAAACAAAACTCACAGAAGGGGAGAAAATATTTATATCTGAGAGCAGGCTTGTATCTGAAATGTGAAAAGAACATTTAAAACTCAATAATAGAAAGACAGCACAATTTAAAAATGGGCACAGGGTTTTAATAGGCATTTCTCTGAAGAAGGCAAACAATTTGCCAATATTAGAGGAAAAGATGCTAAACAGCATTAATCACCAGGGAAATAAAAGTCAAAACCACAATGATCACTTCACAACAACTAGAACGGTTGTAATCAAAAAGATAGTAACAAGTGTCATTGAGGACTTGGAGAGATTGGAGCTCATATCACTGCTAGTGGGAATGAAAACTGATTCAACTGCTTTGGTAAGCATTCTGTCAGTTCCTTAAAAAGTTCAATATGCAGCTATCATGTGACCCAGGAATTCCACTTCTAGTTATATATCAAAAAATATTTGCATAAAAACTTCTGCATATATGTTCATAACATCATTAGTCATAATAGTCAAAATGTGAAAACAACTCAAATGTCTGTAGACTGATGAATGGAGAAACAAATGTTAAATTCATACGATGGAATATTATTTAACTATAAAATGAAATAAAGTATTGAAATATGTTCCAAGAAACTAGTCGCAAGAGACTATATAGTATGTGATTATAATAATATATATTATAGAAGACTACATATTGTGTGATAAAATATTATGTAATATATAATATATAATCATATTATATGACTCCATTTATATTCAAATAAAGAACAGGGAGCTCTACAAAAAGAATATAAATTAATGGTTGTTTAGAGCTAGGGGTGGCAGTAGCAATGGGATGCAGGGGAGAAGAGGACAGGGTTTTCTTTATAGGTAATGAAAATATTCTAAAATGAACTCTGGTGATCATTGCACATATCTGGGATAGGTTAAAAAGCTGAACTCTTTATTTTACATGGATAAATTGTATGACATGTAAATTATATCTCAATAAAGCCATTAAAAAAAGGAAAAAATTAATTTGTTAGTTTTAGATCATTACTAAAGGCTATATTTCAAAAACAACAACAAAAAATATTTCAACCAGAATGAAGACAGAATGTAGGAAGCAATGGTCAAAAAAGAATATGTAAGTACACTAATATCTACCAATAAGGATTGATTATAAAATTGTATGATAACAATTAAAATATTCTGTGGTAAAACTATTGTTTAGGAAGAGAATGGAGACCAATTAACTTTAAGAATTAAGTTAAAGATTCACATTATTGTTTAAAATAATTATATATTAATATAAATGTTAGATATTGATTTTAATATTAATATACACAATAGAATATTATATATTAATGTAGTATATATAAATACAAATTTTATGGCTGAGAATATGGTTAGGGTTTTTTTTAATGTGTTAGATATACATGAAGAGAATATGCATTCTCCAAATTTGGGGTAAAAGATCTTAAACACATTCACTAGAAAAAAATTTTACCCACATATACACACACATGCAACAATATACTATTCAAGAGATATATATGAAACAGAGATCTTGAAGTTTACAAATAAAAAGTATGAACAGAGCCAAACAGTTTTAAAGGGTAATCTGGTACAGCAATGCTAATATAATTAGAACAACTAAAATAGCTCAAGAAACGAACATTTTTGAGTGTTGACTATGTGTCAGACCTCATACTAAGCCCGATAACTAACTCATTAACTCAACACTACCTTTTGCGGTACATCGTAGCAGAGCTGTAGAGTGAAACTGAACAAGTTCAAAGTTGCACTGTAAGTTTTCAGCACACCTCTCGCAGAAACCATTACAGCAGGCATATAAAGTATAACAAACATACATATCTAAGTGTGACTAAATAAACATACATATCTAAAACTCTGCTCCCCAAATTTATAAACTGTATACTTTCTTCAAGCTGACACAATTAAAAAGTCCAACCACACTCTAGGACACAAGCTTAACCTCAAAAACCTACCACAGAATCACTATCGCCCAGGCAAAGAAAACGAAATAAAATTTCTAACTAAGATATAAAAATTGGTGAGGAAAATCAACCACAGGCTTATGTTTGAATACTACAGAACATTTTTCTAAATAATCCATGGGTCAAAGTAAGTACGGTTAAAAACTATAAAATATATAGATCAAAATGACAATTGTACATATAAAACTACTTGAGCACTATACAGAAGGAAATATGTAGCCTTAAATGTATACATAAAAATTGATTATCTAAATGTTTAAATGAAAAAATTAGGAAAGAACACTATAGTAAACTTAAAGAAAGCAGAAGGAAATAAAAAACATGATTTATTTTTGTTATTTATATAATTAGTAAATTAAAATTTATGTATACTTATATTACATTTACATACTATGACATAATTTATCTATAGAAGTATTAGAATATCATGGATTCTGGTATACTAGCATATTTAATAAGCAGATTCTAAAATTTCCATAGAAAACCAATGGGTCAAAACAGGTCAAAATGAATTTAAAGAAGGAGAAAAAAGAAAGACTTGGGAGTCATGCCAAATTCAAGAATTTCTTTAATATACAATTATAAAAACAGGAAGACATGCATGTGTAAAAGAAAAATAGAGCAATGAAATACACATATATAGGAAATTGATGTAGGACAGATACTGCATTAAAATTCAGTGTGAGAAGGATACACTATTCAGTAAATGGCAATAAGAAAATTTATTAAACCATTCCCAGAACATTCATCCCCTGATGACCTGAAGAACTCTAAGAGGTCTAGGGGAAAATATATGAACCAAACTTACCTGTATTAATGTGACTAAATCATAAATATATGTAGACAGGTAAGTCAAATGACCAACTGTAAACCACAAGAAGATATTAGTATATGAAATATATACATATTCTCCTGAAATATATGTTATAATATTCTATATTTGTATTTTCCATATGTATGTAAAAAGATATAAACATCCAATAAGCAGAAGAATAAGCTTGAATGGACAAGTAATGATAGTCAGCTTCACAAGGAAACATGGGGATATGAAAATTAAATCAAGAAAGAATTCACATTTTTCAGACTGAGGAAAAGAAAGAAAGGAAGGGGAGAGGGAGCAAGGGTGGGAGGTTAAAATAAAAGACCCACTTCATAGAAGAATTTGCCATTAGCTAGTAAATCTGAAAATATTCATACCATCTAGCACTTCCACATCGTGGTACACACCCCAGGGAATCCATCACACCTAGGCGGTGATACCCTGCATACATGTGTCGTATGTACACGGCCTGTACAAAGTCGTAGATTGCTGTACTCTTTGTAAGGGCAAAAAACCAGAAGTATCCTAAATGCCCATCAGTAGGGGAAAGGAAAATAGTATTTTTTTCATATTTATACATTGTAGTACTTTATAGGATTTAAAAATAAATGAACCAAACTTACCTGTATCAATATGACTAAATCATAAAAAGTATTATGAGTGGGAGGAAAATAAAAAACTATAAAACATATGTATAGCCTAATGCCAACCCAATTCAAGCTGTTATTCATGGCCACATAAATAGGCAAGAATAAAAACACAGATGAGAAGAACACATACCAAATTCAGGAGAGTGGTAACATTTGAAACAAAACGGGAAAATAAAATACAGAAAGGCTTCATTGATATCTCTTCATGTTAATTTTTTATATACCAATGTATATAAAACATATATTTTACCTATGTTATATATAAAGACCTGAGGTAGAAAATATCAAAGCAAGTTGACATTTCAAATATCTGATTGATGAGTACATGCGTGTTAGCTGCCATTTGTTCCATATATTTGAATTTTCCACACCTTTCAAATATTCCAGAACTTTAATAATTTTATAATGATTAATTTTAGATCAGAGAAGTCTCTAAGTGAATAAAAATTCTGTTTTTATTGGCTCAGTTTTATTATGACATTATTCACCTATTTAAAGTGTACAATTCGCTGTTCTTGGTATATTCACAGAGTGTACAGTCATCACACCGTGAGCTTTAGAATGTTCCCAGCTTTCTTAAAAGCCCCGTGCCATTGAGCAGTCACTTCCCACTTGCCCCCAGCTCCTCCCACTGTCTGCTCTGTAGAGAGTACACAAAAAGTAAACCATTTGTGTACTTTCTACACAGTTCATTTAAATAGAATCCTGCAATATATGAGGTTTTTGACTATCTTATTTAATTTAGCATACTGTTTTCAGGGTTCATCTATGCTGTAGCACATATCAGTATGCCATTTCTTTTTATGATTAAACAATATTCCGTTCTAAGAATACACCAAATTTTATTTATCCACTCATCATATGATGGTCATTTAGGTGGTTTCCACTTTTTGGCTATTCTAAATAATGCTGCAATGAGCATTAGTATACACATTTTTGTGTGGATATATAATTTCAATTCTCTCGAATATGAACCTAGGAGCGGAATTGTTAGGTGATATGGTAACTGCATGTTAAACCTTTTGAGAAATGGCCAGGTTGTTTTCCGAAGGGGCTGGACCATTTTACCTTCTACCATTAGTGATACACATATGGGGATTCCTATATCCCCACATCCTTGCCAACATTCGCTATTTTCTGCCATTTCAAGTACAGTCATCCCAGTGGCTGTGAAGTAGCAGCTCGTTGTCTCTCAACCTGTGCTTCGCTGCTGGCCAACTCAAGCACCTGTTCTATGAGCGTGTTGCCCATGTATATCTTCTTCAGAAAAAAATGTCTATTTTCATTGTTTACCCACTTTTAGTTGGTTATTTGTCTAATTATTATTGAAGAGGAAGAATTCTTAATATATCCTAGATAAAAGCTCCTTATCAGTATGACTTGAAAATATTTTTCCCATTTTGTGGGTTTCCTTTTTATATGCTTTTTTGATGGTGTCCTTGAAAGCCAAAAGTTTGTGATTTGATAAAATCCAGCTTTATTATTTTCTTTTGTTACATGTGACTTTGGTATTATGTTGGATTGGCCAAAGTTCATTTGTTTTTTTCCATACAAGGGTTCTGGTAGTGCTTAGTTGTCTTTAATGTCATTTGAAAAAAAATTGTGACATTGTATTGTGACAGCCGACATATCAGTGTGCATTTAAAAAAACTTCAAAATTGGTGAATTTTTGTGTAGCCATTTTAATATTGAAGATGGAAGAAAATATGTAACACTTTCAGCATGCCATGCTTTATTGTTTCAAGAAGGTAAAAACGCAACTGAAATGCAAAAAAGATTTGTGCAGTGTGTGGAGAAGGTGCTGTGACTGATCAATCATGTCAAAAGAGGTTTGTGAAGTTTCATGCTGGAGATTTTTCACTGGACAACACTCCACAGTCATTGGGTAGGCCAGTTGAAGTTGATAGTGATGAAATTGAGGCTAATTGAGAACAACCAACGTTATACCACGAGGGAGACAGCTGACTACTCAAAATATCCAAATCAATAAAGTTATCGGTGAAAATGAAAAGTGTGTCTTTGATTTTATGGAAAAAAATAAATGAACATTTTGGCCAGCTCAATTTATAGAAAATGTTTTCTACTGATGATATTGCAATATAAAAAATATTTTTTTTTGTCTCCATGCCTGGTTCCTCCTGGCACACACCTGCTAAAACCCTTGCAATTTCCTAAGTGATAAGAGCTATAGGAGCATCTTTTGTTATACCTTAGTTTCTATTCCTAGTTCCTGAATAACTACAGTGACAAAGGTGAAAGCACTGGATTCTATTATTCATAACAATCCCCTTTCAATAACCCCTAAGGGTATGTTAATGAGGTGATTTTTGGAAAGCCCTAGAAAACCACTGGGTGGGGGCTGTTTACAAGAGGGACCAAATCTGTGATTAGATGGTTGGAAATTTTAGTCCTCATCCCCTACCCCCAGGGAAGAAGGAGGGACCAGAGGTTGAATTAATCCCCAATGACTAATGATTTGATCAACCATGTCTACCTATGCAAGGAAGCCTTCGGAAAAATCCCAAAAGTACAAGGTTCAGAGAATTTCCAGGTTGTTGAATAAGAATGCATTCAGGTGCTGGCAGAGTGATACAATCCCAAAACTCCAGGGGTACAGAACTCCTGTTCTTGGGACCCTTCCAGGATTCACCTTTTGTGTCTCTTCATCTGACTATTCATGTGCATCCTTTAATAAGTATCTGACTTGTAATAAACTGGTCATCTAACAAGTAAACTGTTTGTCTGGGTACTACAAGGAGGTCTAGCAAATGATGGAACATGCAGAGGAGCCCTGGAAATCTCTGGTCAGCATCGCATTGGACAGAAGTTGTAGTTCACTTGCTGGACCCACTGCTTGCAATTGACTCACAGTGGGGGCAGTCCCATGGGGCTAAGCCCTTACTTAACCTATGGTGTTTGTGCTAACCCCTTCTGGGGTTTAGTGTCAGGATTGAGTTAAATTTCAGGACACCCAGGTGGTCCTATAAAGGGAGAAGTGGTTGGTATAGGAAGTACCCGCACATCTAGTGACAAGAATATCCCAGTACATGGTGGGTGTCAGAAGCAGGGTTAAGTAAAGGGGGTATCTGAGTTTTCCTTTTACTACTGAACATCATGAAGGTTTACTTCTTAGTTCTCTTCTGGAGTTTTATAATTTCAGCTACTACATATAGGTTTATTATCCATTTTGAATGAAATTTTTGTGTCTAGTGTGATGAAGGTTCCAATTTCATTGTTTGCACGTGCATATACAATTGTCTCAGCCCCTTTTGCTGTAAAGATTATTGTTTTCCACATCGAATAGTCTTGGCAGCCCAAGCCAAAAATCAATTGGTTGTAAATATGAGGATTTATTTCTGGACTCAATACTAGCCCATTGATCTATTGTCTATCCTGAAACCGTAACTGCATTTTCTTTATATTGCCGCGTTGTAGTAAGCTTTGAATTTGGGAACTGTGATTCCTTCAACTCTGTTGCTATTAAAGATTGTCTTGGCAATTCTGGGCCCCTTATATTTCTGTATAAACTTTGTCATCAAATCAAATTCAGAAAAGAAGTCTGCCGAGATTTTGATAAAAATTGTGTTGAATCTGATCTTCTATTTTTGGGGAAATTTCATAAAGAATTGATGTTATATCTTTTTAAACGCCTGGTGGAATTCACCAGTGAAGCCCCCTGGGCCTGAGCTTTTCTATCTGAATTGTGTTTTGATTACTATTACATGTTATAGGTTTACTCAGATTTTCAATTTCTTCTTGAGTCAATGTTAGAAGCATGTGTCTTTCTAAGAATTTTACCATTAATTCTAGGTTATAAAATCTGTAGGCTTATAGTTGCTCATCAAATGCTTTCACAATCTTTTTTATTACTATAGGGTTCATAATGATGCCCCTCTTCACTTCTAATTTTAGTAATCTGTGTCCTCTCTCTTCTTCTCTTTATCAGTCTACCTAAAGGTTTGTCAACCTTGTTGATCTTAAACATTCAGCTCATAGTTCTGCTTTAGAAAGATTTTTGACACAGATTTCCATCATATATGTGTGTGTGTGTGTGTGTGTGTGTGTGTGTGTGTATCTATCTATTCCTAAAGGTGCATGCCTGTGGAGAACATTAGGTCTTCCAGAAAGAGAACCCCAGTTCTCTTTCACCCTCATTATGCACCAGAAAGAGATGTAACCAATTCCTAGTGTAATCAAAAAGAGAAACACTAATTGTGTCTCTTTCCATAATTCCAAGAACCTTGCTGATCCAAATAAATAAACTGCATTCAATATGAGCATTTAAGAAAGCTCTGAGATGATAATCTGAAGCTACTTTTTAAAAGAAAAGAAGTGAGACAAATAGATAGCATTCCCTTACCTTGAGCTTTCCCTTTTCCTGTGTTTAAAATTGATGTCTCTCACATTTAAGCCCCAGTCTATGCTTTGGGTTCTGGACTCATTGATTTCAGGAACATTTACTGTATGCTATTCTGTGCCACGCGGTATTGTCTGTGCTTGTTATACAGGACAGATGATGTCCCTGCCCTCAAAGCAATTACATTTTGTACTGAATCAAAATTAACTTTGGGAACTCCACTTCAGTATTTCTAAGGCTTTTCAAAACTAACATTTCTCAAATGCTACTCTCGCTTTCCCTCTCCAAACCTATCACCTCCCTGCCGACTGCCACCACCCCTGCTGTCTTGAACCTAGACTTCACCACCTCAACAAATAGCACCACCAAGCATCAAATTAAACCCAAATATCCTAGAATCCGTTCTTGGTTACTGTCTTTTCTTCATGACCACCTTTTTGCTCCTGACTCAAATTTATATTCCAAATACATGTACGTTTCTGCACCTTCACTAGTCCGAATCATCACTGTTCCTGATTTCTTACTTCTTTCCCCCCCCGTCTCTCTTGCCCACAATCCATTCTCTACCCAGAATATAGAGTGATCTCTTCTTGTAAATATACATAAGATAATGTCACCTTTTAGCCTTCCGAAAAGCCTTTTCAAGTCTTCCTATTGTGTGTTAAATTAAAACTAAGATATTTTATATGAACTTGGTTACTCTGTCCTTTCTGCCCCTTCAACTTCATCATGAGCCCCACGCCCCACCTTACTCAATGCGATCTGTGCCCACTAGTCTAGTATGTGTGACCATTCGTTCCAGGAATGAATGAAGAACCATCGTTAAGGATTTCTTAGAAATAATTATTAAAAACATCCTTGTGACCCAGTTACACCATCTTTTTTTAAATTTGATTTTCAAAGAGGGGAAGGGAGGGAGAAAGAGAGGAAGAGAAACACCAATGTGTGGTTGCCCCTCACGCGCTCCCCACGAAGGACCCGGACTGCAACCCAGGCATGCACCCTAGACTGGGAATCAAACCAGCAACCCTCCGGTTCACAGGCCAGCACCTAATCCACTGTGCCACACCAGTCAGGGCAAGTTACACCATCTTAATTATCTTCCTATTAGAGACATTTTCTGTACTGTATACCTAAACATAACAAAACCAACAGCAGAAAATAAATATGAATTTAGAATATACCCCAGAATTGAATTATTCTCAACATCGAAAAATGTAGTTTCAACGAAGGGTCTACTTCCTTATCCTGAGTACTAGAACAGAATTTCAAAGCTAAAGTATTTGAGAGATTAAATTTTCTCCTGATTCCAGACACACAACAGAGCATAAATCCCTCAATTCCCTCTCTAAATAAAGCCTGATTCCCACAAGTGAAGGGGGAACGGAAGAGAGTGGTCTTTGAAGCAATCCATTGTCCATTTTCCACTTTTTTTCGATACTTACATGCTTTTTCTTCCTAGCACTTCGATTTGACTTAGTGTTAAAGGTGGAAAAATAAGAACAATAACTTCTTTCTTCAAATGATCATAACTGTTTGATAGCAGGTTTTTAACAAGCTCCCACTCTAACAGGCCGCTGTTGTTTCCATGTTTTGGAATGGCTTAATTCTGTACATGATGACATACTCCAGCGGCAAGTGCATTAAGCTGTGGCAGCTTTCCACTGACCTAAGCAATTGCATTAGGAAAACGCCATTAGCAGTTCTCTCTTCATCTGTTCTCCCCTCCTCCTCCCTACCAGTAAAAGCTATGTTCAATACTACTATTAAATTACCCTTAGAAATACGCTTTCCAAAAAAAAATCAATGCACATGTGTTTTAATACTTGTCACAGATAGATCAAATGACCAATCTAAAATATATTATTCCAGCAAAAGGTTTACATTTAACCTAGCTTCTTTGAGTGGCACATTTATAGCTTACATCCAAACTAAGAAAAAGAAAGCAATGGGCAGGCATGTGGAAGAGAATCTTAGTACGAAAGAACCTTATGACTAGTCCAAGGACTTTTTCTGCCTTTATGTAATACTTAATGATGACTACAGAACAGCCTGGTGGGATGGGGTAATAATGGTTGTACATGGTAGCAAGAAGCCAAAGCCCAAAGGCCAAACCTGCTATGACTCAATTTATACTTCTCATTCATTTACTAATGAATGTGAAGGTTTTTCTTATTCTGAGCCTTTCCCCTGGTTCAGCTGGGAGCTCTTTTTACTGGAAGGCAACACAGTGCAGCTCTTAGGCCACGGAGCTGCAAGCCGTGAGTGGCTGGGCAACTTGGTAAATTCATCAGTCTAGGCAAGTTACTCAACCTCTCTGCGTTTCAGTTTCTTATCTAAGAAATAGGAACAATGAGGACCCAAGTAGTCGAGTTGTTGTAAAGATTAAATTATTTTAATTAGTACGGTATTGAGAGCAATGGAAGCTTTGCTCTGAACTATTCATATTTAGTACAATATGTTTATTAAGAAGAGAAATTACCCTTCCTGATAAGGACACATGATACAGATTGTTTTCTTAATATCCACTTCCAGCCATATAGGGGTAACCGTATTAGACTAGCCCCACGGCCATGAACAGCTATAAAATGCACGACCCTGCTGCTTTCCGACAATGAACAACAGGCAGCATAAGACAGCAATTGCTGAGAGCAGGTAACTGTCATAGCTGCCCAGGTTTCTATCTCGAGACAACTTCCCGACCACACTGTAGAAAGTTGCCGTCACAGCAGAGCACTGTGTTCCTGCTGAGCTGAGGTAGACGAGATCACAGTTCGGGGCAGCTGGAGATGCTGGGGTCCACAGGTGGGAAATTGGAGAGGAGAAAACTACACAAAAAGGAAGCCTCAGAATTCTCTCTGGGAGTCCCTACGAGTCTGTGACTGAGGCAGTCCCCCACTGGGCAAGCCAGTCAGATGGCAGCTGCTGTGAAATTGAGAACAGAACGTAGGGACCGCAGGCACTGTCGGGGGGAAAGCAAGGCCCAGAGATTTGGGAGTTTGGACCCTGCCAGCATGATTAGCTCTACTTCTCCACCCACTGAGCGCCAGCTGAGACACCAATAGGGCGGCCCTTGGGATGAAGAGCCACATACAGAGCAAGACCTACTCTAGGTCCTTTCAGCAAAACCTACAAAGAAGCCCTAACAATGAGACCCAAAGTGGATACAGAGCTTGGGGGCTGAATCTTGACAAAGTAGATCAGTGTGGTTAGCCAGTGATGAAACTGCCTGCCAAAATAAAAATCAGTAGTCTTCAGAATAAGGTAACAGAATCTAGAGAGCCTACAATTTATTATTCATAATCCCAATAGTCAATCAAAAATCAATAGTCATAAAAAAGAGGAAAATGTGATTTATAGTTTAGAATAAAAGCACTCAGGAGAAACTGAACCCAAGACACAAGTTTGTCGACAATCTTGAACAGCCATTTTATAAATATATATAAAATATTATATATTTATATATATGATATTTTTTAAAATTTATAAATATGTTCTCCCCCTTCACTTGTGGGAATCAGACTTTATTTCTAGAGGGAATTGAAGGATTTATGCTCTGTTGTGTGTCTGGAATCAGGAGAAATATAAATATATATAATATATTTTTAAATATATATAATATTTTTTAAAATTTATAAATATATATAAAATAAATATATAAAAATAATATATATGAAATATATCTATTTAATGAGTTCAACAAAAAACATGTTCACAACATTGTAGAAACTGTGATAAATGAGTAGACAGACAAAATCTCAACATAGAAATTAAGACTACTTAAAAAGAACCAAATGGAAATTCTAGAACAAAAAAGTATTATCACTGAAAAAAAATTTTTTTTTAATTTACTGATTTAGAGAGAGAGAGAGAGAGATTTGTTGTTCCATCTGTTCATGCACTCATTGGTTGGTTCTTGTACGTTCGCTAACCAGGGGGGTCAAACCTGCAACCTTGGAACCTGGAGCCAACACTCCAACCAAGTGAGCTACCCAGCCAGGGCCTGAAAGGAAAATTTCACTGGATGGACTCAAGCACAAATTCAAGATGGTATTTAAAAAAAATCAGTGCATTAATAAATAAATACATGTTTCTAATAAAATATTTTCCTACTAAATACATATAATAAGCAGAAGTTAACCAATTTCTATAACAGAAGAAAACACAAGACTTAATAAAGGTGAACAGAGCCTCTGGGACACACAGAACACTATCAATAGGTAACTGGTGTCCCAATTAAAAAAAAAAAAAGACTGATTATGGGCAGGCAAATATTTAAAGATATAATGACAGAGATCTTCTCCAAATTTATTTTTAAAATACCACCAATCTATAAATCCAGTAAGTTTAGCAATCATCAAAGAGGATAAATATAAAAAGAACCAATCCTCAGCACAGCAGAGTCAAACCACTGAAGACCAAGGGAAAAATGAACATCGAATTCAAGTTAGAACCACAACAACTCTCTGGGTTCTCATGAGAACAATAGCATGCGGAAGGCAATGCGACAGCCTGTGTAAACTGCAGAAAGGAAGGAGTCAACTCAGGTTTCCATGACCAGTGAAAACTTCCCAAGTAAGAGTGAAGTAAAGAACTTTTCTATACGTGAAAGCTTTGAAAATTTGTTTCCAGCAGATTTACACTGCGGAAAAGGGTAAACGATATATTTCAATTCAAAGGAGAATGATACCAGATAAAAACTGACATCTATAGCGAGTAATGAAGAGCACCAGAAGTACAAATGTTTAAGTTTAGTTATTTCTCATTATTTATTAAAAATAAGCATTCCTGACTACTTAAAGCAAAATAATAACAGTATCAGATAGCATTCAAAACACATGTAGCAGCAAACGATATGACAATCACATAGGAAATGGGACAGGTAAATGGAGTGGACAGTGGGAAGTGAGAATCAGGAATTGTCAGGTGTAAAGTGTAAAAAATTAAAGATGCATATTGTTAATTACAGAGAAAACACTAAAAAGAATAATAATAATACCAATAAAGAGTTACAGCTAAGAAGTCAATAGAAGAAATAATTTCAAACTAAAAATACTGTAAAAGAAAGATAGGAAAGGAAACATAGAAAAAAATGTAGAAATGAAAAACAAATAGCAATATGGTAGACTTAAATCAAACCAAAACAATAGTTACAGAAAATATAAATGGATTTAAAATCTTAATTAAAAGGCAGAGATTATTGGAATAAAAAAAAGTAAAACCCAACTACAATCTATCTGCAAAAGATGAGTTGTAAATATAAAGACCTAGGCACATTGAAAGTAAAAGGATGAAGATATACCATGGAAAATGAGTAAGCATAAGAAAGTTGACATGGCAATATTAATTTCAGGCAAATAGACAACAGCAAAAAGTATATTACAACAGGTAATGCAAACTATCACACGATGAAAAGAGCATTTACCTGGAGGACATACCCCTTGTAAATATCTACTCATCTAATGACAGAGAATCAAAATTCATGAGGCAAAAACGGATTAAAGGGAGAAATAGATTAATTTACCACTGAAGTTGAATATTTTAATTTTACTTACTCAGTAATTGTTGAAAAAAGTGGGCAAAAAATGAGGGAGGAAATGCAATGTCTAAATATTATCATGTCACTTGATCTAACTGGTATGTCTTACAGCCAACAGCAACATAATACATATACACATTCTCTTCAAATGTATAAGGAATGTTTACCAAGACGGATCATATTCTGACCATGAAATCAGCCTGAATAAATTTTATAGCCTGATTTGGAAATTAAATAAAAAACACATATTTCTAAATAAGCCATGGGTCAAGTAAAAACCATAGGGAAATTACAAAATAATTCCAACTGAAGAATAATTAAATATAATATATCAAAATTTGAGAGATGCAGCTAAAAATGCTCACAGGGAAATTTAGAACTTTGAAATGCCTTATTAGAAGATAAGATGAAGTCAATAACTTATGTTTCTCCCTCAAGAAGAGAAAATAAGAGCAATCTTAAACCTAATTATAAAGACATAAAAATAATAAATGTAAGCTCAAAAATCAATGAACTAGGGCACAAACAATACAGAAAATTAAACCAACATGTACTTATTTGAAAAGATTAATAACATTCACAAAAATTCCTAGCAAGAATAATCGTGGAGGAAAGAGAGAAGAACAAATTACCAGTATCAAGAATGAAATTGGGATATCACTAGGGACCCCTCAGACATTAATAGGATAATAGAGAAAGCATTAACTTTATGTTCATAAATTTGATGTTAGATAAAAATCAACAAATTCCTTGAAAAAACACAATTTATAGAATATCTGAGAACCCCACGTCAACTAAAGGAATATGGTCCATAAATTAGAGAAAAATAACTCCCTGCAAATAAAACTCCAGCCTTATTTTCACTGGTAAACTCCACCATTAATTCAAGGGGTGATTAATACTAGTCTTCCACAAATTCTTTCAGAAAATAGAGAAAAAGGAAATGCTTCCAAAATCATTTGTGGAACCAGCAAAAACCCTGATTCTTAAACTTGATGAAACAATTACAACTAAAAATTACATATCACATGGATAGATGTAGATTTTCCATTCATTCATTCAAGATATTTTTAATGATTTTTATGCTAGCAATGTGTCAGGGTGAACCGTCTTAATTTCTGTAGGTTTAACAAACTGTCAAATGTTAGCAATTTAATTTGATTCAGTTTGATATTAGGTGCTGGGAATGAAGCAAATACAGTTCTCTACCTAAGGAGAGATGTCTGTCTCTCAGGGCAGACAGACATCTACATGGATAATTATAAGGAAGTGTGGTAAATGCCATGACTATTTCAGGATGAGGCAACGTAATGGCGCCATAAGAGCCTGGATAAGAAATCTCTACCTGCCCTATCTTGACGTGAAATATGAGTACGAGTTCAGCAGGCAAAACAACAGGAAAGAAATTCCTGGCAGTGGAAACAGGAGAAAAAGAACAGAGCTACAAGAAGGCATAGCAGGTCAGGATAATTTGAAAAGATTGAATACACCCAAAAAGAAGGGGGAAAAAAGGTAAGAAAAGAAAAGAAAAATACAGCGGAGATGACCAAGCACAGTGCTGGGGTCATGGCACATGCGCTGAAAGCTAGAAATGGATCCTGAAAGTCAGCACGTGTTTTTCCGAAGAAATCTGATGTTTGTGGTCCTATCTTCTGGATTGGGGTGTAACCTGAGCAATCATGTACCCACTTCATTAGTGAGAAGCAAACAGGACTGTGAGCAGGCATGATCATCTTCCTTCCTTACCTGATTTTCTCCTGCAACCTACTGGCTGCTGACTCACTAATGAGACAGATATGAAGCAATCTGGGATTGCTCAGAATTTCTCTTGGAAAAGGACACAGAAACACGGAGCGTAAAGCAACCCTGCTGACCCGCAGTCACGCATGGAGTATGCCATCAGTATGCTTCCGAGCCTGCTTTGAGAAGGGCTCTCAGTGATAACCAGGGCCTCTGGCCAAACCAGGGTACTCAGCTGCTGAAAGTGCCAGCTTTCAGTTATGAATATAATGCAGATGTCAATACCTTGTTATTCTAAAAGCCAAAAAGAAAAGTTTCGTTTTGCCTATGCATCACCACTCTACCCCAAAACTGGCAGGCTCTGGAAGGCCACACTAGAGAAAAGCTCTCTAGAGAGCTTAAAGAGGAAGTGCCACTCACTCTCGGGATTTATTTTTTTAATCATTTTTAAGTCTCACTTGAAGATATGTTTATTGATTTTAGAGAGAGAGGAAGGGGCAAGGGAAAGAGAGAGAGAGAGAGAAAGAGAGAAAGAGACATAGAGGGAGACACTTATCAGCAGTCTCCTATATGCACCCCAACTGGGGATTGAACCTGCAACCTTTTGTTGTATGGGACAATGCTCCAACCAATCAAGCCACCCAGCCAGGGCACTCTCGGGATTGAAAAGGAAACACGAAAGCAGCAAATAATACTAAAATAATTTTAGTCAATAATACTAACCACCTTCCTTACTAAACCATTCACTGAATCTAAGAGTCAGCGAAAATCACTAATTAAAGACTACTTTTCCTGCCCACTGTGATTGTGGTGTTAACAGGCAATAGAATCACCAAATGGCGTG
Source organism: Mormoops blainvillei (assembly GCA_004026545.1). Classification (NCBI taxonomy): domain Eukaryota; kingdom Metazoa; phylum Chordata; class Mammalia; order Chiroptera; family Mormoopidae; genus Mormoops; species Mormoops blainvillei. The sequence continues at coordinate 104,269 of PVJD01004697.1, forward strand.
GGGAGAAAGCAGTGAGCAGAATTGTAAGGGGACTGACGTTCCCTTTGCTCCCCACCGCAACCCCGTGGCCGAGGGCTGACACGTGGATGTCCTCACAGTGTGCCAGGCACTGGGCTGAGTGCTTTACCAGGACCATTTCATTCAAGTTCATGTGGGCTCACGGAGCTTATCTTTTATGCTTCTTGCTGATGGATTGTAAATTTTTAACCACAGTTTTAGTATCATATCTCTAAATGCTCCCTAGGGTGAATAAGAGACTGGATTATCCAATAAGCACAATACAGTGGTAGTCCATTTATTTAAAATGTCATTTAAAAAATAAAAACTTTAGTTAAAAATGCCATCTCTAAGTATCTGTTCATGATTTATAGTTAACTTCTATGAGACTGGTCTCTGAATGGCACTTACTCACCCTAACTTAATGCACACTGAGTCAGAATGGGGCCGGCCAACACGGCAGGTCTTAAAATGTGGAGTTTTTTTACCTGTGGGAACAGGTACACCGGTTTCTTTCTCTCCATTTTCTCAAATGGGCTTCCGAAGGCCACTTCTTTGTGTAGGCTCCCAGACCTGAGCGAAGTTAAATCCATAAAACATGGACCTGTAACTGCAGGTCAGACCTCAGGTAAAGGTTTGCCTTGGGAACCCTTTCTGTTAGGTATTCAGAATTCCCACTCCCAGGTAAGCTTTGCTTACCTCGATACAGGTATGGAAAGAAAGGGAGGGCTCTAGTAATGGAGAGGTCCCAACAGCAGCGTGTCTAGACAGAGATCTGAAGAAGACACCAAAGGGTATGTTGAATGTGGAATTGGGTGGCCGTATCTTCAGAATGTCTGCCCTTGATACCTCGGCTGCATAACATCTGATGGTGGAGAGTGCGAGAGGATCACCTGTCACCCATCGTACATGGAGGATGGCCCTTTAGGGAGTTAATTTTCTATCTCAGGTCAGGCCAGCACCTTAACCTGACTTGGAGACATTTCCATCTTGTTTGTAAAGATTTTCAGGGGGAGGGAACTAACACAGCCTACTTGGAAATTCATTCCGGCACTTGACAGTCTTCGGAGTACTTCCTGGAAACACAAGTGATGGATCTCCCTGTCAGTATGAGGGGACTGTGAAGGGTGCCGTTTTAGGTACATGCAAGAGGTGCACACGACCGACCTGCTAAACCTCTGTACAGGTTCAGAATTTTATAAAGACTCCCCCAAAATATTAATTTAGTCAAAATACTCTCAGGTGCAACCTAAACTTATTTTCTCTCTTGTTTGGGAAATGGGGATTGTGGTCATTATTCTCACTATTAAAATCCTGCCCAGACATAATAATTACTATTAAATTTTTCTTTCTTCTCTTTTCAACACCAAGGAACTTTAGTTTTTGTTGCCTTTGCTTAGACTTTCTGTTTCTAGAATCGCAGGCTCGGGAGGGACTTGACTATATCACCCAATAAATAATTATTTGCAGGGTTGATCTAGACCCCCTCAGATTTTCTCCCACATAGTGTCATTTTGCCCACGTGCACTTTTCTAGAGGAGCCTGATTCGACCCCAGGAGCGTGAGAGGGGGGAAAAACGGGATGATTGTTTTGGTTTAAAGGTCTGCCCTGGACATGCCAACACCTCTTTCTTTCACTTATGGTTTTATGTTTTTTTCTCTTACATGTCTATATTTATAGCTTTGTTAGATATCATGATGGGGACAGAAACGAATCCTTTGCTGTCTAATTAGAGCCCCACATGTTAATGAACACCCACCATTCAACTGCCTTTGGGCTGCCAGCATCCCTACAGGAAATTAATGAGAGCTTTAATCACCCAGAAACTGGAAAGGTCAGTGCCCACTAAGGGTTCAGACGCAGAGACTGCAGCACAATTTTACAAGCAGAGCAACAACCCATGCGTTTTTAAGAGTGTTACAGTCCATCAACAGGCAGATGGATAAAAGCGTCGACCTAGTCACAGGACTTAAGGAACACAAGCACAGAACCACTAGTCACTCATGCTCATATGATATATATGAAGACTTTTGCCGTCCCTTCTATATCTTAGTTTATTTCTCCAACGTAGTGGCAGTGGTATACAGCAAAAAATACCTGAACTAAAACAGAATACCCAAATTCAGCCTAAGGTTTATTGTGACTGTCTGTGCATCACCTTCGACCAGTGGCCTTTTAGTCCAGTCCAAAGGATTCAGAATCGTAAGGAGTGCAGGGGATTTGGAAGAGGCATATCCAGATTTAGCCATTTCCCTGAGCAGCCCAGATTGAAGATCACTAATTTATTCCATCCTCCAGCAGCCTAGCAAGACATTCCTCATACTAGTCATTGCAAAGTACAGATCCATTTCCTTAATTCTGCTACCTGTGTCTGAGAGGCAGACCTGAACAACAGGAGGTGGTAAAAGGTAGGGATAGTCATAATATAATCTACCACACTAAATGTTCCTGACCGGCACTACAGCGGGGAGAAAATCCAATCAAAGAAATAGCATTTTGTTGGCACTTAAAAATTAGCATTGCTGAAACGAGGGAAGGAGGATGTTTTAAAGTCAAATTCTACAAAGAGGACATAAACTGAAAGCTAAGGAAAGACTATTAGAGATAGTAATTAGGAGGTTATTGGAAATGTTTTACAGTATAGTTTCAATAGCATGGTAAGTAGAAAACCAGATGGTCTTCTCCTTTTTTTCTGCTTATTAAAAGCGGATCAAAGATTTAGAACTCAACTAATATTCCACTTCCAGCTAAATTTAATTGCTTGCTTCACAGAACCACAAGTTGAAATCCTCTGCTACAAGTTGAAGCCTTTGGTCCAAGCTAGGCATCTTGACTATCTTATCACTAATTCATTTCCTACTCTGTTATTACAAAGATTATAGATTGTGTTGTTAGTTATCTTCTTGTGTATATCTTCCTCACTAACTTAAACTTTCCCTGTAGGCACTAGTCTATTTTCACTAGTTCTTTTCTATGTTTCCCTGGCACTTAATGTAGAGATCCGCATAGAGTATGTGCTCCAGAAGTATCTGTTGAAAGCAAGACAGATTAGATCTTCAGGGAAGTCCTACAGTGAGAGATTTGCCCTTCTGTGATTTAGTAAATGAGACCTCCCTGAAAATACTAAGTTGTCCTATGTAAGATGCAAAGTCTCAAATAAAGCTCTAATGAATATCAATAAAATATTCCCCTGTTGAGTCATATGGATTCTATATTTTTAATCTGACTGCCTTTGAATTTAATTTCTGTGAATTTGGTACAAGTCTCTCTTTAGACATCTTTACATTTTGATGATGTCTTAATTAAGGAAATCTTAGTTCTGACTTTATATAGGTCAAAAATTATGTTCACCTGTATGTATATTTAAAAAAATTTTAAACCTATAACATACCTAGAAATAATTTCTGAATTACAATTAGGTAGCATTTCTGAAATCATTTTTTAAGGTGGCAATTAGTACTCTGAGCCTATTTCCCATAGAAAGAATGTTACGAGACTTGATCGATCCTACAACCTAACAGGTGATCCTACAAAAGCTTCTTCAATTCTACATTATCAGTGCAATGGTAGATAGTACTCACAAAGCATCATCATCTCACTGTATAGTATACACGAAAAACTCAACCATCATCGTCAGAAATCCACATCATCAGTGCACAGTACAAGAGCGTGCATGCAGTAGGAGCTCTCTCTTCTGTATTCTTATTTTAAATCTCACTTTTATCTAAATCTTATCTTAATTGGAGGGAACGTCTTAAAATGTTCACTGCTTTCAGTCCTCAAGATCAAGTCCAAGCTCCTCAGTGCAGCAGCTTCGTGATCTGTTTTGTCTCCAGCGTCACCTCTTCCCATTGACCCTTTAGACTCTTTTTCCAGTGACAATAAACTACATCAGTTTGCTAAGCCCCCTTCTTCTCTCTCACTTCTGCTGTTTCCCCTATCGCACCTTCTCTTTCTAATTGTTATTTGCCCTCAGCCTCAGCTTAAACAGCACCTCATTGGAGAATCCAGCATTCCTGTCCCTTCTCTGCGGGTATTCATTTTATGCACATCAATGTCACCCTTTCAAAGAACATACCACTGTACTGACATTGTCTCTTTGGTAGTTTATCTTCAAAAATTAGACCTTAAACTTAAGCAAGTTTGTCATTGCTCTCAAACCCCAGCATCTAGAATAGTTCTGAATGCAAAGTGTGTGTATAATACATAACTAATAAATGTTGAGTGGTTGACAGTAGTCATTTCCAGGTTCATAGTTTCCTTTGTGCATTCTTTCTTTCAAAATACCAGTGAATGTTTACTGTGAACGAAGTGAAATTACGCACCGGCGTAATATGTGCTAGGTACTGCAGAGTGCTGAGTTGGATCCATCGCCTGCCCTAATGGAGTCCCCTATAATGGGAAAATTAGGATTTTGGACTTCAGACTTCAATGGAATAGAGGATCCTTGTAGCAACAGTTCCACAAGAGGCAAGAATTATCACTGGTGTGATGAGATAGGTCCTAAAGACACTGCCTCAAATAGCACACAGTTACTCATAAATGCTCTGAACTAAATGGATCCAATGGCTTTAGAAGCAAAGAGGTTATCCTTAATCATTGTGAAGCCTTTATTGTGAACTTAAAAAAGGCATCTTTCCCCAAAGTGCTCAGTTTCATTTTTTACCTGATTTTAGTGACCATCATAAAATCCTCTGCTACAAGTTGAAGCCTTTGGTCCAAGCTTTCATTATTACCCACCTGGACTACATTAATAATTTTCTAACTTATCTCTTTGCTTCCAGGTTTATTAAATTAAATTCACTTTTCATTCTTTTCTGAGTCATTTTTTACAAAACATTTATCAGATTATGTCTTCCCTTTTGATGACCAACCAGGATTTTCAAGTCTTTCTAGAAGAGTACGAGGTTCATTATCTTGGCCTATTGGTTCACTGATTATTTACAGAATCCTCTATTATAATTCATATGTCAGGGACTTCTTATGAAGCATGTAATGAACGAAAGGGGGCACAAATATTAATGCATTAGAAAAAATAATAGATAAGAGATAAAGGTTAAAAAGGTTTCAATGACTGCCTTCACTCTTTGGATCAAGTTCAAAGTCCTTAGCAATGGAATTAAAAATACTTTTGGACTTGACTCCTCATTCCCACCTTGGATTCTTTTCCCCAAACTATTTCATGCTTTTTTATGCCTCTCCATGATTTCCGTGGGTTGAAAATGGAATGGATGGTTAAGAAAAGTGAATAAGAGTACTCTCTCAAGTGTTAGCTGTGAGGAAAAAGAGACAAAAAATGATGTTTAAAAGAGGTCACGGGTTGAGATAATTTTTTAAATTGTTATTCTTTGAATTTTTTCTAAAAAATCATTTTTATATGTGACTACATAGAAAATAGTTGAGGGTGGCTGCATAAAGGAGGGAAAGCATTTTTCGTGGAATAAAATTCTGGAAGAGAAAGAAGTAAATGTAAGTAGAGAAATATGTCTTAAACGCTATCCCGAGAGCTACGGAAGAGAGATAAGATGGGTATGAAATGCAAATAAAAGAATGAGAGAAAGAAGCAGTTTGAGGCTGTTCACACCTCACTGGTCTGATTTTCTTCTGTGAAAGTAGTAAATGAGGTCAGCTGGTGAGAGTGTGAGGGCGGTGAGGGCAGGCGGGCCCAGGACGGCGATGAGTGGAGCTGGCAGAGCTGCATTGTCAAATGAGAGAGAAACTGCGCTAAGCACCCAGAGGGTTCTAAGTATTATGAGAAATCATGTGGGGTGGTGTTTATTTCGATTTGCATGGTATTGTGATTAAAAAAGCAGTTTCTCCTAGGTCAGTACCAGTCAAGAGCGGAGCTTGGCAAACAGTTTATGTAAAAGGTCATATATAGTAAACCTTTAGACTTCATGGGCCACATGGATACTCAATTCTGTCATTTGCTGGCATCCATGGACATTATGTAAATGAGTATGTATCAATAAAACTTTATTAGGAGGCACTGATATTTCATGATTTTCATGTATCATATAATATTATTTTTTTTTATTTTTCAATCATTTTAAAATGCAAAAAGCATTTTTAACTCAAGAGGTGATACAAAAACAGGAAGTGGGCTGGATTCATCCCAGGGGCCATAATTTGCTGACCTTTCTCTAGCACTCCACAAAGGCTTTTCTTATTTGTTCATGTACAATACTTCTACCTTCACATCTGTTTAGTAACTGTGCTTCTATTTATTTCCTATTCAGTTCTCATGAATGAACTTTCAAACAAAACATACACGCATTTACCTCCTACTGCAGAGAAGACTTCTTGTTCATAGCAGAAAGAGATACCTGATAGTTGGGTGCTCAGGGAGCAAGGCTTCTACTCCTAGGAGATGTGGGAAACTGGGAATCACGAGGCAAGTTCAAGAGCCTTGAGTGAGCGGTTGGTCTATTGTGGGGTTGCATTATGATATTTCCATGACCCAGATGTGACACGGGTATGCAGTCTGCATTTTCCTTCACCCTAGGCTACAGATAAAAACCTCCTCTATCTATAGGTATATTTATCTTTTGCAAAAGCAGTGGGGTAACGGAAAGAGAGGTATAGAGAGTCAACAAATAAACAAGAGGAGATTCAGTTCTTTCAAGATCACATAAAAACTGCGTGTGAGTAGCAAACTGGTATCAAGAGACTCCAAGATTGGAAAGAAACAGTTTCCCCTCAAAAAATATTTCTGTGCTCCTATCCTGTCCCAATAAATGGAATAAGGCCTTTTAGTTGACTTTCAGACTCACTGAAGAGTGAGAAGCAACAGCAGATGCCGGCTCAGGTGGTGTTAACGTGGGCAGCACTTGTAAAGATGATGGATGTTGCCAAATGATCATTTTCTCTGTGTGGTGGCTATGATTGATCTGTGGCTTGATGTGATGGTTGAGGTTTTCACATTCAATCTTAAAGAAAAAATATCATGTCATCATACAATAGGAGTTTCAAATTACTGGGGTGGGGGACAGGGCTGGGATACTGCTTTGCTTTTGAAGAAGGCTCACTATGAAAAGAGAACATTTATTTAAAACAAGTCCACCAAGCCAGTGGTGGCCAGCATATATAATTTTATTAAGGTAGAGCTCTAAAGAAATTTGTTTTGCATCTCTCTTGACCCTATAGTCCTGGGTAGGAAACTGAAGGATGTGGGGCCAGAGGTAGCATTTTCATCTCTTCTTTTTTGTCTTTGAAAAAGAAAATAGGATTTGTGAAGCAAACAACTGTCTACGTAGATGACACTCAAGAAAAATAAGGCTTGCTTTTCTGGAAAGATGCCTGTACTATCACACAGGTGACAAGGCCAGAAAACATCCTATAATTCCTAAAAATAGAATAATGAGTTTGCCAGGAGACAACTCAGCTTTACCAAGAGGGCTTTGAATTTAAATTTCAGGGACAAAAGGGAGGAAATTAGATAAAACTATATTTTAGAGGATGATAAGTACAATCTAATGAAAAACTATAATGAAGGAAGCGCCTAGTAATTATTAGGAGAAAATACAGTGACAGAAGTCTATATGAACCAATGCAAGGAATATTTGTAATACACAAAATGAACTTTCAATTTTAGTGCGAAGAGGTAAACAAATAATTTAAGTGTTGCCAGGACATGATAAAATAGTGACCATAATATAGCAGTACAAGTGTGGAAGTCATTCTAAGGTAACATGAGACAGAAGAGGAGGCAGAAAGGGGCATTTTTTATTAAGAAAGTGTACACCTGAAAATAGACGTTTCATGATGGATGGAGCCCCACTAAGAGTATTTGGCTTTGCTGAGCACCGGGAGAAGAGGATTCAGAACCCAACTATTGACAGATGAAATGATGGTAGAAATGGTGAGCCTGAAAAAGAGAACTCCAAAATAAAGCTAAAGAATTCCATTTTCTGCAAAAGTCCCCATAGTCCCCCACAGTTAGAGTCACCATGCTCTCTGGCATGCATTGTTCTATCTTATACTGCCAACTAATAGTTTTAACCCTTTATTTTGTGATCACTTCTTAAACAGCCATCTACTTAGCTATACTGAGATACATGTCTTATTATTTTATTCTCTTAAACCTATTGTCAAGGACATTTGTAAAAAACAGTCAATAAATGCTTCTTAGATAAATGGACAAGGCAAAGGGAGGCATCAAGAAATCAAGGCAAGTTTGAAATAGGAAAACATTGATTTGTGCATTAAAATTGCGGAGAACATAAAGCATATGTGAACTCTAACAATAAATAAATTTTGGCTCCTTCCTGTGTTTCTAAAATAGCCCACAGAGTGTGGCTGTAGGAAGGAGAGGGCAGGTAAGATAGGGCATATGTTTATACACAAAATGGATGTATATAGAGAAAAGAAGTTAGTAAGTCCTTGTTCAGGTAACCTGGGGGTTCTAATTTGGGTGGATTTGGTATGTTACCTGGACTTCCCATTTTTATTTCTGTTTCTTAAATTTTCATTTTAAATTTAATCTTTATTGTATTTTTCCATTACCATTTAGTCCCTTTATGCTTCCCTACCCCCCAGCAATCACCACACTGTTGTCCATGTCCATGAGTCCTTTTTGCTTAATCCCTTTTTTATGTTTCATGTACATGGTTTTTATGAGCAGTCATAGTCAAGAATCACTGAATTAGATGAATAAAAAATACATAAAACTTATTTTTCTGGGTACAATATAATAGTCATAACAGACTAATGTTTTTCCTAATACAATTTTTAAAGCTGTATAAATTACATTAAATTAGATTTTTAAAGGTAACTAGAGAGCTGCAGGCATAAAGACTAGATGATCTCAGCTCCAGAGAGGAAAGAATCATTCAGAGGATCATCAACTTCTCCCTGTTCATCACCCCAGCTTGGAACTGGGTAGGAAAGTGAGCTCAGTGCAGGCCGAAGGGCCCCACAGGGACAAAGAGAGGAGCCGAGTGCTTTACTAACAGTAGAAGGCTGGAGTGACAAACTGAAGCCTTCAGGTACCTCAAATGCCTGGCTAGTTGTCACTGGGCAATATCTACTATGTTCTGGGATCGCACAGGCAGCCGGGAAGCTAGCACAAAAGCTTCTGTAATGCCAAGTGAGATAATGTGCAGTTTTGTGGTGTTAACAAAGAAAAGATAATTCTTGAGGTCCTGGATTTATCTTATGGGTTTTAATTGTTCTATTAAAATTCTCCAAGTATTCATCTATTTTGCTTACTTCTCTGTGTCTTAAACATATCATAATGGTTGATTTCATGTGTCAACCTGGTTGGGCCATGCTGTCCTCATATTTGTTCAAACATTCTGGATGTTCGTGTGGGGGTGTTTTTTTGGATGAGTTTATCATTAAAAATCAGTGGACTTAGAGTAAAGTAGATTGCTCTCCATCGCAGAGGTGGGCCTCATATAATCAGTTGATGGCCTGAACAGACCACCATGGCACTTGAACTTTAACATTGGCTCTTCCCTACCTGCCCACTCTGTGGATTTGGGACTAACCGGCCTGCATGACTGTGTGAGCCAATTTCTTAAAATTTCTCTCTCTCTCTCTTTCTCTCTCATTCTCCCTCTTTATATACAATATATGTTCCATTTCTCTAGAGAATACTGATATACATGTTAACCATAAATATAGGAATCATATGTGGGTCTATTTTTATTACCTTTTTTTCTCTAGATTATCAGTCATGTTTTTTTCCCTTTTCACACATCTAGTATTTTTCTTAATGTGTGACATTTTGTTCATAATAAAAGGAGTAAGAAACTTCTCTTAAAGAAAACAACACTTGCAGCCCCTATGGTTCTTTTACACACCACGTCTGATATCCAACATAAAATAACTAGAGGCAAAAAATAAGACTGATAATTGGTAGAGAAAAAAGAAGGCACAGAAGCAGACCTACAGATGATACTTACTGAAGCTGCAAAGACTTAAATAACTATGCTTAGTAAATACAGGAAAAAAGTGAACAAAACGAATGGCAAAATTGAGAATTGTAACATAGTATTTGAATTTATTAGAAAAGAGTCACACTGAAATTCTGGAACTGAAAGATACAATATATGAAATCATTAATACAATAGATGGATTTAATATATCGTTGCACATGAAATTAGCAATCTGGAAGTTAGGCCAATAAAACAGTATTCAAATTGAAGAATGGATAAGAAAGAATAATGTACTACAATATGCTACCATTTGAGCAAATAAAGAGAAAGGTACATACTTTTTTCTATGACTAAAATATCTCTGTAAATATATACCAGATGAAAAAAAAGTGGTAACACAGATGGTCCCCAGGAACTGGGCTGCTGGAAGAGGGGTAGCAGAGAGTCTTTTCACTATTTTCATTTCGAATTTTTACCCCACTGCCTATTGACGTAAAATGAAACAATAAAGGAAAATAAAACTAACCAAAAATGTTTGATGTGATTTCTTAGAGGAGCAAAACTATCTTTAAGGTAATTAAGGCGGTTGGAACAATGAAAATGTTAGGGAAAAAAGTGGTGGCTTCTTGGAAGGACACTAATATCCCCCACACTGGCACAGGATGTATATGATACATCACTACAACAAGTTGGCAAACTGACACTCGCTCATTCATTCATATTAATTCAACACATATTTATTAGGTGCCTGTTCTGTGCCCGATGCTGTGTGAAGCACTAATAAGGCAAGGGTGAAAAAAAATGCAGGTCCCTGACCTTAAGTCAGGAAACAGGTATTTACGAAGCAATTATAAGCATTTATTGAGAGATGGAGGGAGGGAGAGGGAAAGGTGCGTGCATAATCTGGAATGATAAAAACAGTCGAGACATTTTACTGGAAGCTTCATTATACTAAAAGAGGTCCATATGTATTTTGAATTATTTTTGAAAAAAATGTCTCTAAAGGAAGGAAAAATACTAAGGAAGTTGTGTTTGGACAAAATGAAGGTATTAATTATTTAGAGAACCGTAAGCTACAAGAGAACAGGGACTTTGTCGCTCTACTTCTGAGTCACATCCCCAAACCAATGAGGCAGTGGGAGCCACACAATCATACTTGTAAAATAATTTAATCAATAAGAAAGCCTTAAAATATGGACTGGAACTGTAAAAATTCTAGAATTTTCATTACAAATGTACATTTCAGCTATTTATGTGTTGAGCAGGCTTTCGAACAGGGGAATGTGATTTGATATTATAAGGATATTTCTTGTTGTTTGCAATGTAAAATTATTACTCAGGAATTAGATGAAATATAGCATAGCCATGTGGTGAACTGCGGTGCCACCATTACAAATCATGTGATACAAGAATATTTAAATGACACAGAAATATACTTGTTCTACAAAGTAAAGAAACATGTTATACACAGTTGTATAATATGTTCTCATTGTTTAAGACAATATGTGTATGTTCTCACTTATAAACCAGTGTTTAGTTTGAGTTGTAGGATTAATGAGTTTTACTTTTCTTTGAATTATCTATACTTTCCTTAAAAAATATAGTAACGAACATCATCAATAAGTTAACTTAAGCATTTTTCTTTTCAAACAACCACCCAAACAACTTACACAACAAGCATGCCGTGGCGGCCTGCTGTGAGTAACGGTCTGAAAGGTAACAGGATCAAAGTTCCTCTAACGACATGTGTTAACCTGCGATTTTCAGAGTCTGGAAGTTGTTCTGAATGCCCACGTTTCCGCACTTACTCCATTTCCCCCATCTGGAAATGTTAGAGGGCCTTAGATATGGCCCGCACACAGTAAAATTTGAAAATGAATCACACAAACGAAGGCATATGACGAAATATGAGGTACGAATTTCCTTCCTGCCATCATGAGTTCCCAGGCGCCAAAAACAGGCAGGAACTCTAGATAGTGAGGGTTGTGAACCATGAGAGGGAAAAAAAAAAAAAAAGACACCTACGAAGAGGGGTTCCTGGTGGCTAACCAGGCTCAAATTTTAAAAAATAGAGCCCAGCAGCCATTTCTGCACAGAAGTCTCTCACAGAAGCTGCATTTCATAGAGAAGACAGCACCGAACCGCCTACCTATTCACTGAACTGACTGCCTACACTGTGCTTTTGTTCTCTGAGCCAGCCCTTATAAAGGGGTTCCTGGAATATTATTTTCAACCAATAAGATCAAGGTTTTCCCCATCCAATGAGAGCTGCACAGCTCTGGCCAATCAGAGCAACTCTATTGTGACCAACCAGACCTCATGTGCATGAAGACAAACCAATCAGGGACCAGGGGCAGGGACTCCTGTCTATATAAGCCAATTCCCCGCTAGCTCAGAGTGGACAGTTTGCTTTTGCATCGAAGACAGTTGACAGTCTTCTTGGCTGAGCTGAAACACAGAAGATGTGCACCAAGCAGAGCGGAGCGGGCCAGCACAGCACAAAGCAGGCAGACAGACAAACAGACGCAGAGCAGAGCAATTTCTTGCCAGACAGGGGCCTGCCTCTGGGGCCACCTGGCACCAGGGCTGTTTTCACAACTGTGCTGTATCACAATTGAGCTGTTTTGCACTGAATAAAATTTCCTTCTTCACCGCAATCCAAACTGAGGATTCTTCTTGGCGTTCACGTGGCCCTGACAACCATTGGTTGACAGGGCACTTCTTTGATACATAAATCCTGATAACCCTCTTATTGTAAGTTCTTACGATCTACCTTGTCATCCTGCTGAAACCACAAAAGTAGGAAGAGAAGCACAGCATTTCTTATTCCGCACAGACATTTGAGGATGAATCTAATTAGGTCACCTGGTGGCTTACAAATACCTAGACAGACATGCCACCTCCCATTTTAAAAAAGCAAAAAGCATGATAGATTAGATAGATAGATAGATGATAGATGATAGATAAAGATAGACAGACTGCTTTTGAAAATACATTGTCTAGTGTTACGTGCTACACTAATACATTAAGAAGATGTGCACCATTGGAAACCAGGGAGTTTAATGGGAGATGGAGAGCAGGGCTTCCAGAAACTCTGCTGAATTCACTATACACATTGAAACAGTTACAGTTATACCTCAGGCAGTTTGGTGACAGCAGAAAACACTAGCAATAGACAAGCTTTTGCAAACATATAAAGTGAAGAGAGCGCGTTTAGCCTGTCCTTACCTTATCGGGGCATTCATAGCTTGTGGCTGGTACTTTCTTTTCCCTCACCACCTCCCCGATCCTGTCTTTCTGAGGGGCCCGGTTACAGATTCCTAGCATATAAGTTTAGCCCAGCCATTTTAGGCTCTGAATCAAACAGCAATAAATGTTGAAGGAAAGAGCCTACACTTACCAAGTCAATCTAGTTGCATGTCCCTGAAACTTACCATTAACAATGAGTCCCTGGATGCTGCCCCCACCCCCACCCACTGCCCAGGCTAGCAGCAGGGTCAGGGCTTGGACTGCTCTTTTGCTGGGCGGAGATGCAAATGTGTCATGGTCACAGGTAAGTGCTTCTGGTACATTTTTCAGTCCAAGCTTCATGTTCAAATAATTTCCACTGGTATAAGGATTATTAGCATAACATAAGCAAGATGGGCTGAGCTGCTCCTGCCAGCTGAGATCGTGTGGGGCTGACCATGTCCCTGGAGTCCTTTCTTCCTCATTGCTAGTGAGGAGATCCAGATGTCCCTTAGGCTCCAGGAAAGTCGGCAGGGAGGCCCCTTGGGGTCAGCTAAAAGTCTCCGTGGATGTCAGTCCTATCCATGCATTCCCCATCTGCCGCTCAAAAGAGAAGTGAGAGAGGAAAGAGATCCATACTGGAAACCCATCAACTCCCATGTGCCAGACAGAGCAAGAACTTTGGGCAGCGACACGCTGGAGGAACAGCCCATTTAACGTGCTCTGATTCCCTCCTGTAAAGACGCGGAGATTATCTGCTTGCCTCGAATATCTTCATTAAAAATGCATTTAAGCTGTGAAGCTCTATGAAGGAGAGACCTGTAATACATGAAAGATTAGCCCCAGATTGCTGATTGGGCTATTTTATATCATTATGGTAATTAAGCTAGCAAGGCTGTTGTGCTGACTTCAACACTTTCCTCCATTTGCCTTTGTCTCCAATTCAAGGTATTTTTTTCCCTTCTCTTTCCATCTCTCAGCCTTCTTCCTGTCCTCCTCTCTCCACCCCTCCCACCAAACGTCTCCTCAGAGCCTTGGCTGGTCCTGTCTCATGCATATGCATCTGCCTTCAGCCTGATTCAGCCTCCCATGGCTTCTCTGCAAACTTCATCCTGACTGTGCAGAGAAAAGGGAAGAAATTAGTGGTAATTACAACGTGTCAGTGGATATTACAACTCTCTATCTATTGCCAGTGAAACCAAATAAAAATGGAACATAATCAGCCAATTATTACGATGCAGAATAAACAAATGGAGACTCGTCTCTTGGGCACCTTTTCTTGCTTACATTCTATGCTCAGGTCAGCACGCCTCACTCAGGGCATGGTTAGACACCCCGAGCACAGAATGCACAGAATGTATTCTGTGTAGGTCTGAGGGCACTGCACTAGAGCTAACAATCCCCAGGCGGTGTGCAGACCTGCCTTCTCCAGTGTGGGAGACCAGGAGAGCCTGTTCAAAGCTGTGCCGCAGCTGGGGATCCCTCAGTCCTCTGTGATCTCAGGGATCACCCTCCCCCATACCCCAGCTCCTGCCACCCGCCTGCCAGAGCCAACAGTACTCCTAAATTTCCTCACCTTGGGGATTGGTGCCATATTTCTTCCTACCATTTGTAAATACCACAAGAACTTCTAGTAACAGATAGAAAACTGTACTCTCAGAGATAACTAGAAGACTTGCAACATTCCCCTGAGGAATCAGGGATCTCGAGGCAACGAATGGCTTATAAGGAGAAACATCAGAGAGAGGCTTTTCCTCTGTAACTGATGATGAGTGAGAGGGTTGGTTGTGCATGCATGTGTTGTCCGGCGCAAAAGCAGTTCCAATAGCCCCGTCGGGCTCTTCCTCTTTGCTAGTGACCCCAAGTCCCAGATCACTGCTTGTGGAGGGAAGCAGACAAAAATCAAAACCAACTCTTTCCCTAATCTTATTGTCAGTTCACAGTCGAGATTCTTAATGACGGTACTATAGGCAAATGTTCCCACCTGTGCGCAGCCCTCACCCAGGAGCAGCCCTCCTGTGTCCTGAGGGGGCAGCTCAGCACAGAGGTGAGAGGACACAGCGTTTGTCTCCCCTGCTGTCTATGTTCCCAGCTATGGGACCTTCTGCAGTTCACTTCGCTCCTCCAATCTCAGTCACCCCATTTGTAGATGGGGCTATAACAGTGTCCCTCCCACGAAGATGCACTATTAAAAAAATAATGCATGCCAGATGCACTTAATGAATAGGGGTTGCTATTATACAACAATGTATGAAAGTTACCAGTTCTTAATCTCTGAATGTATCTCTTTGTAAATTATATGCTTGGCCAAGTATCTCAAGAAAATACTGTACTGTATTTTCAGGACTTCGAAGGGCACCCACCTCCGCCTGGCCGTCCTACCTTGCTTCCCTAGGACGGTCACTCCTTTGCTCGCTATGACTCCCACCATTGCTCCTCCTAGTTTCCTCAGACCTGCACACGCCTTGACAGCCCTCCCTTCCAGAAGAACCTCACTTCAGAAGCTGCTGAGCACACAGAAGCCCTCACAGGGGGACCGACCTTTTCGTCCCCCAGCATGTTTACAAAACTAGGAGCACCTGTCCCTGCACTCTCTTCCCCTGACCTGTTAAAAGAGATGATGTGTCTCAGCTATTATCAGTGACCAACACCTCCCCACTCGTGGCACCCTGGATTCCAGCCCCTCTGCCTGCCTGCTCCAGGCCTGCGGGCTGTGGGCACTGCCTCTGGCCTGCCTCTGGTCTGCCTCATTAGTGTATACTTCCTGCTAATCATTCCCATCAGCATCCAGACATTATCTCGGGTCTCTCGCCTTGTAAAGAAGCCAACAAAACAAACAGAGCTTTCCCTTTAACTCACAGCTCTCTGCATTACCTCACAGTTCTTTGTTCTGCCTCACAGCAAAACATCACAAAATAATTTTATGCACTCTTTGTCTCCACTTACTCGCAATCCATTTTCTCGTGAACACACCCCACCAGGCTTTCTTCTCTACCACTCCTCTGAAATTGCTCCTGAAAGTCATCAACGACTTTCCTATCATGGAGACTATTTGTTCCATGACAGGCTAACAGCATTCCGTACAACCGCTCTCTTCTTTCTAGAAAGCACCCCATGATTCCTGTGACACACTCTCTTCTGGTTGGTCTGAGACCACACTGATGGCTCCTGCTCGGTGTCCTGTGTTGACCGCCCCCTTCTGTTGGACAACTAGTTGTTGGACTGTCTTGAAACTAAGTCCTGAAGCTCTTCTCCACTACATTTGTCCCTCATTGAGCTCATCGGCACGGTTAGCAAAGATTATGTACGCTGGAGACTCCCGAACTTAAATCTCAGCCCTGAATGCTCACTGCCTACTGGACTGCCTACTTGGGTGTCTAAGAGGAACTGAAAAGTTTGTCTAAAAGCTTGCTTTCTGCACCATCACCCCTCTCCAAAAAGAGCTAGTCCTCCTTCTCTAGCTTTCATTATCTCACTCGGTGCAACTACCCACCAGGCAGCTATTCCAAATGAAATTCCAGTCACCATTGATTTTCTTCTCTCTTTTTTCCACATCCAGTCCATCAGCGGCCTATGTTCATTCCAGCTCCAACACTTAACTAGAATCTATCCACTCCTTTGCATCCCCTCTGCTGCCCCACCCAGGCCAGGTCAACCTCAGGTCCTGCTTGGACACTGCAGTGGCACCATCGGTCATCCTGCTTTCACTCACCCCTATGCATAATGTCCTGCCCAGAAGCAACCTTTCCCAAGTGAAAATCAGGGGACAGTTCCCTTTAAAAATCTCCCAAAGGCTTTAAACTTCTATTAGGAGAAAAAAATGTATCGCACACCATCCTATGTTTGCAGAGCCTCCCTCTCATATCGCATTACTCGCGGTGCTCCCCTCGCCCTTGCCTTCTATGGACTGCGTCTGCCTAGAGCCAGCGCACTTTCACTCCCCAGTGCCTGGGAGATTCTTCCTGTAGACCTACGATGGGAACATGCTCCTGCCTTTCATGCTTCAGCTCAGAGAGGCTCTTCTGAACCATAATCTGGAGGAGCAATTCATCCCACCTCCATCAGTCTTTACCACATTGCTTCTTTTCTGGTTCTTCACTGCCTTTAGCGTTAGTTGATATCACCCTTTAAGTTTATATACCTGATTATTTCCTGGTTCCCCTTATTAGGTCATGAGTCTTATGCCAGTAGTGACCTGCCTATTCTATTCATTGCTATATCCCCAACAATTTTAAAAATACCTGGGGTGTAGTCTAATATAAAACATACTGAATGAGTAAATTATTTAGTGTCTAACATGAATATACATGGGTCTCTGGATACCAAGCAATCTAGAGATGCCCACAGTCCAGTCCTCAACTCTGCCCGCCTCGTCTCTCTCTCTCTCCATCAAAGTTCCCACTCCTTACTAGGGGGACACACCGGGGTTTAAATGCCACCTCCTCCATTTGGCAAGTGTCACTGGACAAATTGTTAAATCTGGGCTTCTGTTTTCTCAACAGTAAAATGAGATAATCGTATGTACTTCGAAAAATAATTATGAAGGTTAATGAGATAGAGTGTATAATGTAACCAGGCCTGGCATATATTACACTCTCGGTAAATGGTAGTCTCTTGCTCT
Source organism: Mormoops blainvillei (assembly GCA_004026545.1). Taxonomy (NCBI): domain Eukaryota; kingdom Metazoa; phylum Chordata; class Mammalia; order Chiroptera; family Mormoopidae; genus Mormoops; species Mormoops blainvillei. The sequence continues at coordinate 121,997 of PVJD01004697.1, forward strand.
CTTCTTCCACAGTGTAGATGATTTCGGCTTGTCATTTGGAAAGTGGGCTGGAAAAACCACCCTAATTAAACAAGTTGACATCACTGTGTGAATCACTCCAGCCCTGTAGCCATCCCAGAGGAAGCTTATTAACCTAAATGCATTACTAATTGGTAGAATGTCTGTTAGTTTATCAGAGTGAAGAGAAGAGTTCAGGCCGAGGCGCGCTGGGATGGAGGGCCAATGGGAAGGACGGTGCCTGTGGGCACGCGGCTCCGCTCCCCTGAATCACTCTTGCTCTGTTTGTTGTCTGGGTTATTTCTTCCTCTTTGCCCATATCTGAGCCCACTACCTCCTGAAGCCCTCTGGTATTTGTTTGTTTTTGATTTTTTGAGGTTCATTCATGCTCCCTCAGGAAGGCAATCTCCACAGATATCCAGGTCCAGAGACGCGGCCCCCGGTCGTCTGCGGCAGTTCTGTTCAGTGCGGGCCTGTGTGTCTCTGGAAACAGGGTAAGTGGAGACGGTTCACAGATGGGTAATTAGATGCACAGGTGCACTTTCCTATGTGGTCATGCACACTTAGGTATGCTTGCTTGTCCGTCACACAGTCAGCCAACCATCTGAAATTTCAATGCACAACAAGCTCTTTTTGGCCTGGAAACTGTAAAATGCATTTGAAAGAGCAAGTTTTTGATGACAGTTGTCATTAACAACTTTATTTTCAAACACATTTCACAGTGCATTTCATGCCAGGAAGGGTTTCTTATCTTCTGAACTTTCAGTCTGTCAGGCTGAGTGCAATGGCGACAGTTTCCTTTGAACACAGGTAGTGAAAGGAACCCCAGTGAGTGGCAACAGCAAAGAGAAAATGCAAAATGGGGGAGGATGCCAAAGGCATCTGTGTTTGCCTTTACAGACGAGCCCAGCGTCCAACAGCCACGTGGTCCATCCTTCCCCCTCGCTCTTTGTCCCAGCGTGATCCCACAGAGCAGAAGAGCCTGGGTGATAGAGCACGGCCAACGCACTTCCAAAAACTATCACAGTGGCTTTAATTATCTGATAAGAAGATAATTCTCACCCTGGCCAGTGCGTATGTATCAGTTGGTTGGGGACTCGCCCCATAAGCCAAAAGGTCCCAGGTTCAATTCCCAGTCAAGGTACATGCCTAAGTTGAGGTTCCATCCCTCTTCAGGGCATGTATGGGAGGCAACTCCCATATGGGATGGATGTTTCTCTCCCCCTCTTTCTATCCACCCCCCCTCTCCTCTAAAATCCATAAGCATGTCTTTGGGTGAGATTTTTTTTTAAAGATAATATACTAAGATGTGAGTTAAGAGAATTATTTCACAGAATTTGTCTTATTCAGTCCCAACTCTTCCCAGTCTTGGTAATAGGTAAGAAGGTATGCACTCATAGGAAAGGTGGTATATGCTGTTATTCTTCCTCTAATATGTCATGGTGGGTGACGAGACTCCCTCGTATGAGCACACATAAAGAGAACTTATCTGAATACTTTTAGTGACTCTAAGTGGTCTGTACCAGGATCACTACTCTTGAAGTATTCCTAGAATGGAATGTATGTAAAAGGACAAAAGAATTAAGAAAAGAGAAAGAGAATAGGTCAGTAAGTCTCCACGTATTGGCCTGTTTGATATCCGTGTGTGTGTGTGTGTGTGTGTGTCTGTGTTTAACACAATTTAAGATAACTTCAGACAAGACAATATTTAAGATAACTTAAGATAAAAAGTTATCTTTTTCCACTTTTGTTCCTTTTTTAAGAACATAAAATCTCTCCTTTTTTTATACACCGAGGATCTTTTATTATCCAAAGTAGGATAATAGGAATCTAATGAACAAAATACACTAACAAAAAAATAGAAACAGGAAGTTACTTTCTAAAATTCTATAACCCATCAAGAGGACGAGTAGACAAGTCACTGAGTGGGGGAAAAGAAAACATTTGCAAAAATCATATCTTATAAAAAATTACTTTCCAAAGTATAGAAAGATCTCCTAAAACTCAACAATAAGAAAAAAAACAACCCAATTCCAAAACAGGCAGAAGATCAGACATCTCACCAAATATGATCTACAGGTGGAGAATAACAATATGAATAGATATGCAACCGTACCCTTTATTGGGGTGCAAAGGCAAATCGAGATAGCTAAATACCACTGCGCAGCTGTTACAATGGTTAAAACCCAGAGCACTGACGCTCCCGATCGTGGTGGGTATGCCAAGCAACAGGAACTCCTATTCCTTGCTGGGGGCGATGCAAAACAATACAACCAGTCTGAAAAGACAGCTTGGCACCCTTTTACAGAGCCAAGCTTATGCTCATTATAAGATCCAGTGATTTTACCCCTTGGTATTCACCCAAATGAGTTGAAAAATTATGTCCACACAAAAACCTGTACACAAACCTTTAGAGCAGCTTTATTCATAATTGCCAAAGCTTGGGAGCAAATATGCTTCAGTAGGTGAATGGATAAATTGGTATGTCCATCAGTATGGAATATTACTCAGCGAAAAAAGAAACTATGAAGCCTCACCTGAAAAGGTTACATGCTGTGCAATTTCAACTGTAAGATATTCTGGAAAAGGCAAAATTATGGAGACAGTAAAACAGTGGTTGCCAGGGGTCAGGGGGAGAGAAGATAAATAGGGGGAACATAGGGGATTTTTCAGACAGCAAAACTATTCTCTATGATATGTCATAGCGGATACATGTCATTATACATTTGTGAGAACCCAGGGAATGAAGTGAACCCCAATATAAACTCTGAACTTGGGTTGATAATGATGTGTCAGCGTTGGTTCATTGGGTGTAACCGACGCACCGCACAGACGCGGAGTATTAGCAGTGAAGAAGCTGGGAGGTGCTAGGTGGGAACCACTTGCACTCTCTCCTCACTCTTTCTGGGAGCCCAAAATGGCTCTAAAATTAAATCTTTTCACTAAGAACAACAAAAAAGTTCCATGACCGAGCAAACAAAAGGATCCTCTTGTTTATCAATAGAAAGATAAAATAATTTTTTTCTATCGTTTACCATTACTTTTCTTTGTGTGTTATATAAATGGTAAAGTGTTGGCCCTAAAGTTTGGGCTAGGAAAATTCTGTGTTGCTCCCAAGAAAGCTAGCAGTCACTTTAAAGTTATCTGGAATATCTGGCTATTATTATTTGGAAATGACGACATGCTCAGTAAATTTCCTAACAAAGGACTAAGAAGGCAGGCAGCACTACTCAGGGAACTGGGCTTCAGCAGCTGACTGTGAGCTGGGCCCCAGGGCCAGCTGCTGGACAGAGCAGGCGGTCCTGCATCCATAAACTGCCCTATGGAGAGCACCCTCCTTTGAATGAAAGGAAAATGGGGCACGGGGAGTTTAAATAACAGTGCCAATGGCAGAGCAAGAAATTAGAATAACTGACGTTAAGAATACAGATTATTCCACTGCAAAACTCGCCTACTTTCATCAGAAGCTTTATTTGTTCTGGTATTAGAAGAATTAGGTCAAACCATACCTGTCCTGATAGCCTAAGCATGAGCCCCCACGGATGATTATCCTGAGCCAATTCATATGAAAATTTGATCTAAAAGTACCAGCAGCTAGGATACACCAGGTGCTTATCGTGTGCTAAGTGCCTCCAGTGGGTCAACTCATTTAGTCCTTACTGCAACCCTCTGAGGCAGATGCTACCATCTCTAGCTGACCGGTGAGGAAACTGAAGCAAAGACAGAATAACTCAACAAAAGTTTTCTGGTAAAGGTGAGAAATAACAAACATAAAGTCCAATGACACGGGGTGGACACAGAGTATATGACAGTTGTTACCGTGAATGAATAAGTAAATATCACTGACTTAGAGAGTTGAGTGATGGCAAAGCAGAGGAGGCCCAGGAAATGCGCAAGACCGGAAACTCACACCCACACATAGCAACCCTGTGCAGGGAATATTTGAGAAAGGCCTCTGGTCTCCCTTGCGGATTCATCTCCTAAGGATAAGCCAGAAGATCAGGGACCTATGGGAATAAGACCAGGCCTCTCCACCTGCTGCCCCGCGTTGGCCAGCACTGACAGACACAGTCCTGGTGACGTCCGTCACATTGGCCTGGTGAAAGCTGTCTGTGCTTGGATTAGAGGTCACAGTTGTCCTTCTCCTTGGTAGTCTCATTCTCTGCATTTTGGCTGCCTGTCTGTTTATACCTGTTAATATTAACTCTATTTGGGTAATAGAACTGTTAATATTAACTCTAATACTAACTGTGTACTGATACCCAAATTTTAGCCCAGCCAATGTAAGTGGAGAAATAAACGACTTTCTGTTAACATTTACAAAAGCTCAGTGAGTCTGGAGATCAGGGTGTGTATAACCTCTGGTTTTCAGTGGCAGGATGGGACCTGTTTTGACTCACGTTCCTCCCCAATTTGTATTATTTTCACATGCATCTACTGCAGTTATACTGGTACACGGACTGCTCTTCTACTCTGTTCATCCATTTAGCTTATGTAATGTTTTTCATTAATTGCCCATAAGGTTACTGCACACCTGGCGTTCCTTCCAATTACTCTAGAGATTAAACCTGAACTATGGAAACTTCTCTGAGCTTTCAGACTTTCCTAAATGGTAAGTACGTGGTTTGTAATGTCACCACATCACAGTCATACATCTGTGTTGGACTCCTGTGTTCTAGTTAAATGAAATCACCGCTATGTAAGGTGGGGACTGGAAGGGCCCAGGGAATACCAAGGAGCTGCCTTGACTTGATTGCCCGGTGATCAGCTCCAGCCTTTCCCTGCACTCACACATTGTATCCTGGAAGAAACCTCATCAGGATCCCTTCGGCAATTCCCACTTTATTGTTGGCCCCTTTATTTGTGTTCTTCCCTCAACGAATATCAGAATCCCCCATCACGATGTCCAATTACAGACATTACCAGGAGGTGCTGGCTCACGGGAGGGACCCAGAGAGAATTTCCAAGAAGATTCGCTTGTGGATCCTAACTCACAAAAACCAAAACATAGGGAGCTATGTTTCTCTAAGGAATTCTGCCTCTCTCCTTTTGCCCTTAAACCGTACATGTGTCTTACCTTTCTCAGGACAAGAAACATACAGGGGTGTTATCCTCTAAGTAAAAAAATGGAAATATGTTTTAATTTAAAACTACAAGGGAATGTATTTCTTTACACCCAGCAACCCTGATAGTCAGCAGTACTGGTGAAAGAAATGCAGAGGAAGCATAACTAAATTCAATAGTTTTGATGCAATAGGATATATTTAGAGGATGTCTGTGTGAGGCAAGGTCTCTTTAAGTTCAGAGTCAAATTTTTCCCACCTGCAATTTTTTTTAATAACTGAGCTACAGTCACAGACTCAGATAATGAAGCCTTAATTTTGCTCACTGACTCGTATACCCCAGTATCATAAACCTGTCTCACTGCATGTACATGAAAGCAATTGGGCAAATCACAGCAATTACACCGGGTATTAAAAAAGCCCACACAAAAATGGCAGAAGGACATTTCAAAAACATAAGGTTAATACACCTCACCATCACCCAATGAACAGGGGCCCAAACTCCAAACAACAAATTGGTGGTGAAGTGTTCATTTAGCAGACAATGGAAGGCAGTGATTCAACAACCTTGGAAGAAACCAGATAGAAACGATTTCCAGTCAGAGGAGACCATCCACGCGCACCAGCCCACAGGCGAGGGGCGCACCCTACCTCAGCTGCGCCTGAGTGAGGACGACGGCTATTTTCAGCCCCATTAACGCAGCTGCGTCCGTTTGTAGGTGAATCAGTCCTGCTTCATCAGAAACATCAACAACCAGAATCGGAACTGCCTTCTTCCCCTCTACTTAGACATACTTTCTTAATTGCTCTCTTTAAATAGACTCCATTCCTCCTGCCTCTCCCAAACCATCCATCAGGGCCGGTAACAGGCCAGGAATGACCACTGCAGTCACGTTCTCTCGACCCTTTCTCACGACTCCCCCGCCCGACTACGTGACATCCCCCACGCAGCTGCCCCCTCTGCCTTCCTTCCTGAAGTGTTCCAAACACTGCAAAGTTCGGCTGTCACATCTGGGTAGGCACTGGAGCGCTGTGCAAACCTTGTGGCCATGAGGGTCTTTATTGCCATTTGAAAGGTTTTCTTTTTTGTCCTGCCTTACAAAATATGGTCATGAAATAACAATTGTTTTGTCTTCCCACGTGCGCCTCTTGTCTGCCCCCTTCGTTTTCCTTTCCCACTTCTGCCATCTCTTCACCTCCCGCTCCCTCTTACCTGCCTTTCTAGGAGAAGCAGGCATGCCTCCAGTCCTCCCACAGAGCGGACCTCTCCTGTGAGGCCTTGACAGCGTGACGAGGACGGGTCAAAGAATGACCGTGGGTCTGGAGGTCCCGCTGAACCACAGCCTTCTCCTGCAAGGCTTTAAGTAGCTGGAGAATCCCCAGTCACGTGCTCTAACTCTACCACCCTCAGCCTCATCAAAAGGCAATTAAGCCTCTAATTGCATGTTCATTCCCAACCTCTTTTTCACTTGTGATAATATATACCTCATATATATATATATGATATATATGATATATATATACATACATACATACATATATATCTTAAAGTTCAAGAATGAACAGTCCCAAATAAAAGAGAGAAGATCAAACCAACATTCTTTAAAACTGGACGCCCAAACTTCAAGCCATTACTGGAAGAGAGACAGCCTATGTTAAAGTTTAATGCATGAGTTCTCGCTGACTTCCTTATTCCCAACAAAGGATAGGTATCTTCCATTTGTAAACGGTTATTCAGCCCATATAGAACATGGACAGACTCAGGCAACATTTGGTGGCTTCCTGAAATGGTATGCAACTTATACTCACAAGCTGACACACCCTCCCCCACAAAAATCCATACATATATCAGTACTAATGGGGTCCTCAAAGAAGTCGATTCTTAAAAAAAAAACAAAAAAAAAACTCAAGCAAAATCCCTAAAATTAGTGATTTATACATATTCCTATCATGTATGGTTTTAACAATTTGCAGTGAGCAGGACTTCTCAGATACTTGAAGGCAACAGAATAAGAGCGTTTAGAATGAACTATACTTTGGGGAAGAGGGATCTAATCAGGAAAATAAATAAAGTGTGTAAAGGAAAAACTGCCTGTCTGTCCTGGCATGATAGACAATGGAGAACAAATGAAAAAATGTTGATAACTCTTGACCTATTGGTGATCTGTTTCCAGATAATTTTTAGAGTAAAGCTTCTGAGATTTAGTGAATTGTAATTTTACATTTCTAGGTCATCAAATCCCAGATCATAGCTCCTTTTTCTGAGTTGTCTTATGTTGGATTATATTCCACTCAATAAGAAATAGGCCTTCTCCATAAATAGGCAAAGGAAGAAAAGAATATATTCAAAGTCACAGGAAATAATCTTTGGGATCCAACCTTAACCTTTTCCTTCCTAAGAAGACATGTGTAGAGAAAACAAAACAACAAAACAAAAACAAAAAAAACCCTAAGTCCGATTTAACTCTAAATGACCTCTAAGTCCAATGTGAAAGCTAACCATAATTTTTTAGATTTGTTTCCTAAGCTGCTATAAAAGGTGCCATTTGCTGGGGGTGGGGGCGGGGGAGGGTTTGGGAGTGTGAAGAAAAGGAGGGAGTCCACCCGGTGCAGGGTCCTTCCTTGCCCCTTCCAGCTTCTGGGAGCCCCAGGCTTTCTTTGGCTTGCGGTAGCAAACCTCCAGTTTCTTCATCTTCACGGAGCTGTCTTCCCTTTCTGCCTGCATCCTCACATGGTGTCCCCTTTCTGTGTGACTGTGTTCAAACATCTCTCCTCATCAGTCATTTTGGATTCACATACACCCTAATGACCTCACCTTAACTTGATTACTTCTGCAAAGGCCCTATTTCTAAATTAAGTTGCATTCACAGGCAACAGGAGTTAGGACTTCAATGTATTTTGGGAGGGGGGACAAAATTTAACCTGTAACACCTTATTAGCTTGAAATTTTACCAGGACAAATACATTAATATTAAAAAGACCATTTGGAGTTTGAAATGTTCTGCGGTGAAGTTTGTAATTACTAGAGGTCAATTATCCGTTTTAGGCAGAGTCCCCTGACTGGCAGCCCTTGGAAAGGGGCAGTCGGGGGGCCACGGCTTTTACAGAGCCAGGGGCTCTACTCTGCAGGATCATAAAATCAATTTCATCGGCGCTACCAAAGGTCTCAGGCTGTGAAGAAGTGATTCATGCCCTCCTATCCGACAGAAGGCTGATTTATAAACCTGCATGACAGTGTACTTGTTGCCACGCCTGGCACGAGGGATCAGGCGTGCATTCGCACCGCCCGTGCCCTCCTGGGCGAATCCACCTGTGAGAACAAACTGTAGATAGGGAGACTGTTAGTTAAGTGTGGCATTAGTACAAAAGGAGATAGAAATATCCTTACAGAATACAATTGAGTGATTGAGACTCATGAGTTGACATTCTCCATTTCAGGAATGTTGTAACTAAATAAGGAATTGAGTGCTGTGTATATAAGAAGTACTTAACAATGCCTACTGAACAGGTTAATGGACTGAGACCAGAGATCTAGAACCAGAGGCTATTTCTCCCTAGCTTATACCAGGGACTTGGTGATAGGTTCCTATTCTGAGTTTACTTTTTCTAGATTCCAAGCAGCACTTTCTATTCACATCGTAGCTGGATGTTCATATATCTATGTCCCCTGAGAGATTATAAACCCCTCCCCTCTAAGATTTCTATGTGTTATCTCATGTATCAGTCCCTAGGCCCTGGAAGAAATCAGACACACAGAAAACATCTTCTTCTATCTCACCTTTGTGGTCAC